>CATIWR010117567.1:0-17768 GCA_949677035.1 Omphalea diandra | reverse complement strand
CCCCCCCCCCCCCCCCCCCCCCCCCCCCCCCCCCCCCCCCCCCCCCCCCCCCCCCCCCCCCCCCCCCCCCCCCCCCGCTTTGTAGTCATTCTTAGAAATTTCAATTTGATTGGTTGAATGTGTCATACTTAGAAAATTTCACTTTGATATTTGTCTAGTAATTTTTAAGTATTCATTGAATCATTCACCATTCCAGCTTCACAACTTCAAAACTCATGCATTTATTTTCCCCTAGGATCAATCTAAGTTGTCAAAATAAAAAAGGGGGAGATTGTTGGACTAGGTTCATTCAACTTAAGTCATGAGTCTCTTTTGATCTTGACAATAGAGATTGTTCAACTCTAATACTTTCATTTAGTGTTGTTTTGTAGATTATAAATTAGATTTTTCGAAAGTTGGATGGAGTTCAAAATCTCTAAACTTATAAAGATCGCTCTAATTTGAGGTGTGTGTATGGTAAATCGTGATCGCGAATCAATCACAAGAAAGGATAAAGATAAGACTTAAGAAATCGCCTGTTATCTCACTACCTCGAACCATGCAAAGATTGCCAAGCCTTAGTCACAGGAAAATTCGCGATGAGTGTCGTGTCTGAGTCGCTACTGTGAATTTCATAGTGATAAATGAGAGAACCAAAGCCATAACCACAACATGCCAAGTGTCCCAGGTGTCCGTTTAAAGATAAAAAATCGTGAGGGCAAAAATTCTATAGCAACCATGACTCAAGGAGTTGAAGTTTCCTCTTCAAACAGAGGAATTCGTGGTCTCAATCGCAGCCTAAGGCATTGTTGTCTCGCGTCCACAACTTTTGAGAGTAGATAGAACACAATGACTATATTTTCTTGGATTACCAATGGAAAGCTGATAAGTGGACTAGCCATTAGACACAAACAGAGTTTTTTATCGAAATTTTTGGCTCCTCTATTGGAAATTAGCAATCACGAAAAGGTGATAGTGACTGCGACTTCAGCCTAACAAGCATTTAATGCTGAATCTACATAGCACAGTTAGAGATTTGTTGATAGTTTTAGTCCAACATTCTTTGGTGGATATGAGCTATAAATACTCCACTAAACAGATGTAAATGCAAGAGAATTCATTAATTTGTAAACATACTCTTGCTAATTTGCTACTCATTCTTTCATTTCTTATTTATGCTTTAGTGATTGTTAGGTATGAGCAATAAATACCATTGTAAGGGGTTTTAATGTTAGCCTTGAAAACACTTATGAGAGGTTCTAGTGTAAGCCTTAAAAATACTTGTGAGAGATTTTAGTATGAGCCTTAAAAACACTTGTAAGAAGTTTTTTGCGTGCACCTAGAAAATACAAGTTATAAAAGTTTGGTGTGAGCTTGGAAACACTTATTGAATTGAGTAAAACACCCAATTATAAAGAATTTGAGAGTGGACGTAGGGTTAGTTAACACTCGAACCACTATAAACACTTATGTCAACTTTCGTCTTCTCTTACTCATTTTCTTAAACAAATTAATCCTCCTTTTAATTTTTAAATTGAGCACCAATTCAACCCCCCTTCTTGGTGTCCAAGGCTAACACACCCAAACTTCCTAAATATTATCTAACATTACAATTCAAGAAACAAAAAAAAAACCTTTTCTAAAAAGGAAATAACATTCGGTCAAGAAATGAAGAGAAGAATATTCTTGAGATCCTACATATCTTGGAAGATATTTGACTTAACTTTATTGATCTCTTATACCATATGTGTCACCCTCCCCTTATGTCCTATTTAGGATTACTGTTCTTCCACTCAATGATGCTTGAAATATTTTTGAAAGCTTCTTAGAACCTTTTAGAACTTTTATGGAACCTTTTAGAACTTACTAGAACATTTTTAGTACAAATTGCTCCATTTAAAGAGTTAGACTTATAGATTTCATTTTAAGGAGTCATAGATGACATGAAAGTTTTGAAATGACCATTTTACCCTTGTGGAGAAGATTTTGTAAATAAGAAAAGTCTAAATAAGACAGATCCAAATATGATAGCTCCAAATAAGGTAGCTCTAAATAAGATAGGTCCAAATAAGGTAGCTTGAAATATGGCATGTGCAAATAAGGTAGGTTTTGAAGCTTTTATGATGCCTTCCTCCTTTTGAATGAGATCTCTTTGATGGTTCTCTTTATTCTTTGCAACTTTAAGATTGCCCCTAATTTGGTTTGTATCAAATGATATCGAGGTTTTCATTATTGCAAAATTATAAAAGTTTGTGATAATATAATAATAATAAATAAGTTAAAATGTTTGGAAAAAAATATACTTATAATTTTTTATTTATAAATGTGCTTTTGTATAGTTTAGCTCATAATGTTAGTTTTTTCAACAGCACAAATTGCAGTAATTTTTCTGAGAACATCTACAAGCCACAAAAAGTTTTAAAATATAAATGTTTCATTAAGAAAAAGTAAAATTTTCACTAAAGATAATATTCATTCAGAATAATTTTTAAATATAATTTGTCAAATATGTTTTATCGTCAACTCATGCCATAACACCTGAAAAATCAAGGCATTCAAATCTATCAAATTGCATTGGTGTCATCAAGTTGTTTAATAAAGATATTTTTCGGTAGTTTAATTTGAAATGGATGGTGACTTATTTTGTAACTGGTTTGCGCTAGTATGACTATAAAAATAGAAATATAGTGTATGTTTCCTTTCGTAAGCAATTATAAAAAATGATTCATAAATTGCTTCGAGATTGTGTTTTATATTGTATCACTTTAAAAAATAAAAATATTATATTACAACATTAAGTACATAAATAATTGAAGAAAATAAATATGAATGAGACATTAGAATAAATTAAGTTTATTTATATTACCTTTTCATCCAACATTAGAAATTCTAAACTAAATATTTCAGTGGGATTGGAGATGTTGACAAATTCTCATATTCTTATAATATGGGCTTTTGTTTGCATATTCTTGCTTGCACTATTTACTTCAAATAATAACGTATATTCATTATCTTCTAATAAATATGTTAGATAGACATAATTAGAAAACAAAAACTGTAAAAATATTAAATTAACTATTTGTATAAAAATAATAGAAAATAAATCATTAAAAATTTTGGTATATACAATATTTATTATTGTATTTGTATTTAAGTCATTCATGTTATTATTTTTTTGTTTATCACAATGCATAAATTTTTATTTGAAGTAACTCTAGATAATGCAACATATAATATCTTTGAAAAAAAAAACATCATCATGAAAAATGCAAATCAACTTGTTTTAATATTTGTCCTTGACTTTTATTTATTGTCATATAGTAATAAATTTTAATTGAAAATAAAAATCTTTTTAATATGAAAGGAAATATATTTTCATTGTAAGATAAAATAATTCAAGGTATGTATACTCTTTTCCTTAATGAGATCCTGTTATTACTATTATTTCAATAATTTAACTTACAAGTTATCATCAATCTTGTACCATTACATAGACCAACACTATTATCAATATTTTCCACAATGAGATATTGTTATTACTATTGTTTCAATAATTTTAACTCCTAAGTTAGTTATCATCAATCTTGTACCATTGCATAGACCAATACTAGGATCAATATATTTTAATAATGTAATAGGTACATTTTTTTTAGTTTTAATTCATGTAGAGGAAAACTATTAAAATTTAAAGAGTTTAGAAGTTCTATTGCATAAAGAATTTGCAATTCGTCAAAATCATTAAATATTTTAGATATTGAATTAGAACAACAATAAGTTTTTTATTGAATAAGAACAATAATAAGTTTTTTCTTCTTTAGGTAATAAGTCAATAATTTATTTATTAATAATATCAGTCATTTCATTAGTAGGTGTTATAATAGATCTATCTTTAATATATAAATGATTAGCATAGTTATTTGATATATGAGGATATGTTTTTTTAATTATTTGTTTTAATGGATCATCATTATTTTATAATAATAAATTTTAGGAATTTGAATAATATAATTTATTTTGTCATTTTTATTTGATTTCATTGTAAGCGCAATTCTATCTCCAACCGATAAAATCCAATTAGAAAATTCATTTATTTCAAAATTATCATCATTAACTAATTTTCAATGCATATTAATAGTTAGTTTATATAATTTAAAAAAAATTTCATAAGTAAGATTTGTTATTGACACATTTATAATATTTTATTTATTACCATTGATGACAACGAATAAAATTTACCTAAAATCACCTCTAAATAATAAAACTTTGTCGCCAAAAAGAATATTTAATTTATCTTTTTTTGAATTACATAGAATATCTCTAAATTATCTATCTAATGCTTCAAAACAATATTTATGACTCATAGGAGTTTTATCCCAAAGTATTTATTTAGTTTCTTCTATTAATTTTACTAATTGTGCTTTTTTTTTTTTAATTTCACATGTTAAATATTCGTTTAAATTAATGAGTATCTTAAATCTAAAATGAGTAGTTCGACCTTTGAATAACAGTAATACAACAATACCAGACGAAGCAACACTCAAAACTATTTTTTTCTTGTGATCTAAGTTTAGATATAATGACTTCATATAAATATGTTTTATTAGTTCCACCATAATCATAAATATAACATAATTATTTTTTATTATGTTCAGCTGCAACAATCATTGTTCAATATTTAAGGATTGAATTAAATTGTCGTGTTTATATTTTAATTCTAAAATATTATAATTTTGTTCTTTAATTATTAGTCGATTATTGGTGTTACCAATTAATGTTTTATCATGTAAAAGTAAATTATAATACACTAAATTGGAAGAATTTTTATTTATCTAGTTAAAACAAACTCGATTCTTTAAATAGTAATAAAAAATAGATGTTAACAAAATTTTTATATTGTTATGTAGTTCATATCTAATATCATCTGTGAAATATTTTTAAAATAAAATAAAGAGTTTGTTTAGATCACTGACTTCACAAAATAATACAAGAATTGTAAATAAATGTCATAATTCAAATGATGAGACACATAATATAACTTCTTCTAATACATTAATCCATTCAATATCATTCCTATAAAACCATATGCATTAAAAGTGATTGAAAAGTTTGGTGTAAAATTCCATTAACTATTTTAATATTAGCGAAACTTTTGGATCTTTTCACAATATTTAAAAATATTCTTAAATAATAAAGTGTTGGGTTGTGTGGAACAAGAATAACGAAAAATAAAAATTTTAAGTATACAAAATTTTCATAAGGATCCATGCAATTTGATTAAATCGACAAAAAGGATGTGAATCCTACTATTTGAGCTGAATGTAAGATTGTTAGAAGGCATAAAGGAAGTTTACATTGGTAATACTTTACCTTTAGCTTGAAATATAGGTCGTCAGATTTAGATGATACCACAAGTTTAGCATCCACTGTAAGTATCCACACTAACATACTCTCTGTAAAGCGAATGGTGTGCGAGCACTAAGGTTTTGGATGTTACTATCTTTTTTCTGTTTTCAAAATATAACTTGAATACACAATATCTTTTCAAAAAACCCTAAGTTAATATATCTTAATCATTTAATATATATGCTAACTCTGTATCTTAAGAGATATAGATAATTAGATATTTTATTTTTTAACTTTTAAATAAAACAAATATCTAAACCTTTAAGATAACATCTCTAATTATCTTAATTACAAATATATATCTAAAGAGAGTGGAAAATATAATTTCACTTTAAGTTTGTTTTGTAGGTTCACATAGTAGGCCAAAAACTATTTTTGGTCTACAAGTCATAAGTGATTTCTAGCAAAACATTATAACTATCCAAGTTATGTAAAGGTTATTAATCGAACCTAATATCCTATAAATAGTATTATAATTCTTTTATCATATTATATCTCAATTAAGCATAAGACATAGGTTATGTTATCATTATATAGTTCAATTAAATTATTTTTTGATCTCCAAATATACTGTAAAATGACACTGAAACATTTATCAATTCATATTTACATGGCCATTCATTTTCTTTAGTCTAACTTGTTGTCCCTAGGCATCAAGAAGGGAGGTTGAATTGGTGAATAAAAATTTTAAAACAGAGATGAAGAGAAGAATAAGTAACAATGTAGACACAAGGATTTTATAGTGGTTCGGGCAAAACTATCCCTACGTCCACTCCCCAATAACTCAATTGGGTATTTCACTAAATCAATGGTATTTTCAAGCTCACACCCAACTTATTGCAACTTGTGTTTTAATGGCTAACACACAACCTTACTACAAAGTGTTTTCTAGGCTAACACAAAACTTCACTCAAGTGTTTCAACAGGCTTACACTTAAACCTTTCTTAAAAGTGTTTTTGGAGGCTAACACAAAACCTTACAATTTTGGTGTTTAATGCTTACACCTAACACATGTAAAGAAGATGAAGAAAATGAGTAGCAAAGATTAAAAGCTTTCAATACTTGTAATAAATTTCTTAGCAACCTTCTTTATGGCTGTTTGGTGGGGTATTTATAGCCAAACTTCACCAAAGAGCCGTTGTAGATCAAAGCTCTCTAAATCTTTGAGATATGCTTGACAGATTTTTGCATTTAATGCTTGTCAGGGTGAAATCGCGGTCGCTACTGCCTTTCGCGGTCGTGAAATCCAATTTCTTCAAGGGAAACCCCATTTGTTTCTAACGGCTAGTCCATGTGTCAGCTTCTTATTAGTTCACTGGGAAAATATAGCAGTTGTCCTTCACCTACTTTCAGAAGTCGCGGTTGCGATTTTTTCTTGCATAGGTCGCAATAGAGGCCGCAAATCCAACTGCCAAATTGGTTAACTTTCTTCCACAAAGATTGCGGTCGCTACCAGCAAGATGTCTTCGCGATTTTTGACTTCCAACAGTCTTATGAGACACTTATCAGGCTATGGTTGTGGACTTGCTTCCCTCTTGAATTTCTTTGAAATTCGCGGTCGCGACTCAGCCGAGACTTCTACCGCGAATTCATCTGTGTCAATCTGACCTTTCTCTTTTCAAGGGTCGCGGCCGAGAATGACACTGCGATTTCACCTGTTTGATTTTCAGCATGTCTTAACATGAATCACGATCGCGAATCTTAGGTTGCGGTCGCGATTTACATGTTACTTTGGAATTTATCAACTTCTTCATTTCTTCTTGAGAGATTGATTCAATTCTATAACAACAACACTTATTTGAAATATTAGTGATGATCAATTTACTTTGTCAAGATCAAAAGAGGTTCTAAACCTAGGATTGATTATCCTAGTTCAACATAACTCATCAAGAGCCCAGAGCTATATTTCTTGTAAATGCATAAGGGACTCCATGTCTAATATCAGTCTGTATAATCATCTTATTATAGATAATGTTAAACTATATTAAAATTAAGGGTGAACATGAGACTCAGCGATTTCTGAATAGCCGAATTGGATTGAACTGGAACCGAAAATCCTCAATATGAATAGTAAAATACCTGAATCAAATGATACTAATTTTTTAAAATGGGACGGTACTGGATATTTTATATTACCCAAATCAAAAATCAGATGAACTGTATTGTACACACACACACACACACACACACACACACACACACACATATATATATATATATATATATATATATATATATATACACACACACACACACACACACATATTTGTTAAAGAAAAACTAGCTAGTGCTTATAAAATTCAAATTTTATCAAACCTATCAAAATAACTCTTATTACTACATAAATGGTCATTAAAAGCTTAACAAGTGCAACATTCGACTTTAAAGATTGTTGGCTTTTATTTTTATTTTTTAGATAATGATTATTAAGATGTGCATATGATCGTTGAGTCTTCTTAAAATGGTTGCTTTTTGCTCTTAATAGTTGTTGTGCAATTTTTGTTTCATAGACTCCACAACCATACTAAAGGGATTTTCCCATCATTGGTAAGAGTCCCATGCTAGTTGTAACTTCAACTATCATTGAGGACATCACCCATGATCATTATGGCTTGTCATCTACTAGCATTTTTCACATACTTCACAACATTATCTAAAGCATTTTTAGAAGGTTGTTGGTTGATTTCCCATGCTCATTATTTTGTCAACAGTTATTAAAGGATTTCAACATTTATTATTGGCTCATATATCCATATTGACTCAATAGGAATTGTTCATTTGACCATAGGTGTTAAAATTTATTCACACTCAATGAATATTGTCCATAGTTATACAGATGAGATAGCCAATTCTATGAGGTTTTTTCAACAACTATTTAGCATTCTCAATAGTCATTATGAACTTCAATGATAGTTAGTTATTTTAGCATCATTGTTGATAGACCTTGCTCCATATTTTCTCAATTATTAACTTCTTTAGTTTGTGCAACATTTCTTTTCATCATACTTATGACATTTTACTATGAAAGTTGGCCTTCTTTAGTGAATTTAAGCTATATTTGAGCTTCCTTAGGATATGAAGAGTTTCTTTTAAGCTTTATTTAATTGAATCTTATTGAATTATGGATTTAGGGACTTATAAGATACACATGAAATATTTGTATAAGAGTTAGACATTTGAAACCCTTTGCTTGTGGTCATATAAGCAAAAATTATAACCTACAAGGTTCAGTAGTATGTGTGTGTGTGTATGTGAGATTTATTTTGCTTTGTATGGTTACAGTATTATTTAGTTTAGGTATAGATTCAAGTATATAAAATCTCTATGTTATCTAAATGAGCCTTAGAAAAGGAAGAGGGGGATAAGTAGGGTAATGAAAATTTTTATGGAATAACTACTAATAAGAAAAACTTTATAGCAAAAAAAAAAAAAAGACACAAGCTACTTATAGTGTTTCAGCCATAAGATCAACCTACATCTTTTCATCTATTAGTCCACTTGAAAGTTTTACTAAGTGAGTAGCTTATGCATGATGTTCAAACCTTTACACAAGTAAATTTATAAACACCACTTAGACATATCCAAGATAGTCTGTGGGCATTATCTTAAGCATATACCAAGATAGATTACAAGAACTAACTTAAGTGTTTCATAAGATCATCAAGTAAGCTAGATTGCCCAACCTAAGTAGTAATCCTCACATAAGTATTTTAAACAGTGCATAAGAAAGATCATTTAAAAGTCACTCAAGATTTTCTTTTTATAAGAAAAATCAACAAAATAAGCTTTGAGCTTAAGCTTTGCTTTTATAGTGCACTTAGAGTTGAGTATCTAAAGTAGCTTTAAGTAATTTTTCCTTTCCTTTGAAAGTAAATCTCTTTAGTTTAAGGAACATGTTTAATCTTTGTGTTCTTTACCCTCTTGCCTTTAAACTGTGACAACTGTGTAAATATTTTATTTCTTCTTTATTTTCCTCTTTGTAAGGGATTATCTCCTTTCTTAAAGGAGACGGCTCAGTAGGCCTACTGGGGCATGGGGTCATAATTTGCACCCCGAGTCATAGCCTGTCAAAAAGGGACCAAGAACTGGACCTTCTTGTGGATACTACTCGATAAGACACTGATGATCAACTTGTAGATGGTACATGCCTTCAAGAAGCGATGGATAGACACGACCCACACTTTCCACTTGCCCTTGGTCGGTGAGCTTAGGATCACTCCCGAGGACTTCGCCTTCTTGATCGGGTTGTGGTTCATGATATTTCGCTACCTACCAACCTTATTGTTCACTACCCAGTTCACCATGGGGGCTATTTGAGGGGGGTCCTGAGCTGCATTCCCTAGCTGAAGGGGAGCAAGGTCATGATAAGGGTGAGCATTACAACTTGTCCACTTGTTATTACTGATGATAGCTACGTTGAGGCATTGGTTCAACATGCTTATAGCTATTTGTTATACGCCTTGTCAAGATCTTCATTCTCAAATGCTTTCAGGGTAGCAGAACTGTCCCTAGTGCTTGTGTTAGAGGATTTGGATTTGCTACACCATTTCAACTAAGGGTCTACAACATTTTCATATCTCTACCACTACCTTGACCTATGCTCTAGGGTCAGAGCTACATATTGGTTCATGACGATTCATCATCATAAGTTTTGCTTCCTTTTTTAATTTCTTTGTTCTTTAACTTTGAATCATTACTTTAAAGCTCATGTTATATCTTGTTGACAGGCATGGGCCATTGAGCAAGGTCTACTGTAGGGGGTAGATCTCGCAGGCGATGTGGAGGGCGGCTATCTTTGTTTTGCATGGTGGAGTGTAATGAGTTATGAGGATTCTCCTATGGTTACCAAGTGTGCTCACCTAAACATAATCACTTTAGACCTGGTATTCTTCTTATATAGACATCACTATGTTAATCATGATTATCTATTGCATTGCTTGGTATTATACTTACAGTGGTTTTTTTTGTCTCTATCACAACTGTGCCTTAACTGGAGAGGTCCTATGGCAATATGGGCATTGAAAGCAAAAGAGGCTGAGGTCATTTTTTATAGTCGTCAGTTGATAGTGGGCCATTCACCTAAAAGTGGTATCTTAGGAAGTATGTCTTTCATTGGCGCGATGGCTTAGATAAACACCCTGTTTCATAGCATTTGCCTAAGAGATTATTTTGGGTAAGGGACCTCAAGGGTGAGGATCTTGCCCCAGCACTGCGATATGTGAAAGAAGAGCAGTTATCTTATGCAAGCCTCCATTATAGGTCTTGGATGATAGGTGCTCTTATGGGAACCTCTTTTTGTCTGATACGACCATCTGTGTGTTCCCATGTTATGCACCTATTGAGGGGACTACCTTACAGGACAAGAGTTGAAGTACTAGTGCCCAAGTGGCTTGGAGGCCTTCTATTTATACATCTAGCTACACTACTGCTCAGGGTCACAAACAAACTCGTAAATCTACATTGGGAGGTGTGGAGCTTATAGTGGTGGGTGCCTTAGCTTCCACATTGGATAGCCTGGTGGAGTCCTGCATAGCTTTATTAATGAGGTCAATGATGTCACTATAGATCACTCGACCTGTCTGTGCTTTTAAGCCAACTGAGACCACTCATATAAGTACTTTATCCCTTTGTATTTATTATATCTTGATCATATTGTCAATTATACTTTTGATGGAATTTCTTTTTCCTTTCTTGTAGATTCCTCACATCTAGCTAGAGGCTATGGTGGACTTAATCACTACATTGAAGAGGGTCATGACATAATAATGAGTTCAATATAGGTCAGTGAACCATAAATGAAATAATGCATATATGCATGTTCATGGTTCGTGCTTTATGAGCTTTATGGTTTAAACATCTTAACCCTTATGTTTCTTATAGGAGATGATTTAGCGGCAGAATTGTAAGATCAAAGAGAGAGACCAGTGTATTATAGAGGAGAGATAAAGATGGAGCACTTAGCCTAGGTAGTTAGAGAGCACAGATATGTGGATACAAATGGCGAGGCTAAAGATTCTAGGGCAATCCCATCTATAAGTGAAGGCAGTTGAGCTCTAGAGACCTTGACCCCCTTCCTTTCTAGCTATTTAGGATACTTTTCACTTTTCCTTCCATTCAAGTATAGTTTATTTGATAAATGTTTGTACCATTGCATAGTTCAAGGTAAATTTGAAAGCCCTATTTTTGGACACACTAAGATAGACCGAGGTGACATTGCCTTCTTCTTTTATCTAACTTTAATATTTGACTATTAATACAGGAATCTATTTTTTCTTCCCCTTAATTGTGTATCCTAAAACAAACGTTGTTGCTCCTTTCTTTTTATATTTACCTTACAAGATAGGTACCCAAATTGTCACCAACCTTAAAAATTGATGAAGTGTTGTCCATTGTACCTTGGTTGAGTATGTGTTGTATAGCCAGTTAGAAGTCTATACGGCCCGATTAGAGGGTTGTACAACCTTTAGGTTTGAGCTTGCTACTATAAGAGCCCATCTCAACTTGCCCTCTTCATTTGCTTCCTCTAACTTTTAAATCATGGCAAGAACCTTTTAAGGTCACTTCCACCCCAAGTTTGGGCTGACCTACCATAGATCGATCTTCATGCTCTCCGCTACCTTTCTTTTGTTCAACTTGACTTAAAACTTTTTGTAGGCAGCTTGTGAATTATAAGACACCACTACTCATACTTTTCACTTCAAAGATACAGAGATCTGCCCTTCGCTATAGGAGTTTGGCGCTATTCTCGACTGTCGCATCATAGCTGCAAATCGGATTGCATTACTTCAACTAGATTACTCGTATGTTAGGAAGATGATAAAGCTATTTGACTTGCGAGGCGAGAATGTACCCATGTATATATTAGGTGAGGAGAAGATACTTATGGATTCCTTTATCAATCTTTTCCCCTTTAGGGTTCATGCTCAAGCTGCTCAGGCTTGCATTGCAGTTGTTATTCTGATGACGAGTATCTATTGAGGAGGGAGGATAGGGAGACTAATTTGGAAATCCTTCTATCTTTGGAGGGGTTGAGTTAGGAAGAACTCTGGTGATGGTGATTCTAAGGAAGACTATTGTAGGGTTTGACAGAGTGGCTCTAGGGGTTAATGATTCATTCATAGGGAGCCACTGTTACTTCAGGTTTGCATTTTTCTTGCAACCTCTTCTCCTTTCCTTCCCTGTCCTTTCTTTTTTTTTCTTTTTCTTTATTCTTTTACTGCCCTAACTTTTACCTGGATCGCCTTTTCAAGTTTTCAACATAGCGAGCTACTCAATTTTACTTAGGCTACACTTTTAGGTTTTCAACCTAATGAGCATTTTTTTTCCCTTCTTTCTTCTATTTTTTCTTTTTCTTTTTCTTTTTTAGATATGGTTATAAGAGTCGTTGGGCTACTAGCTACTCCGACTATGGATGCAAGGCATTACTATATGTAGCATCACTCAAACCACTACCTAACTAGACCAATCGCTACTAAGGCTAAATGGGCCAAATGGATGTCCCATATAACTATTACCGACATCTGCTAGAATTATCCCTAGTGGAACCTATCGTGCGTTGCTCTACGCACTTATGAAGACTGTGTCATCCACTCTACCTTAGCTTTAGGCCCATTTTATGATCCTGCTCATGTGCGTCATTAATTTAGCGCCCCTTAGTTTGAGGTACAGTTCCTCCCTTCATTCGTTTAAGGTCTTTTGTCCCAACGCTTCTTAGATAGAATTGAGGCCACTTAGACCAATTGTTATATCTATGACTCTATACTGGTCAAGAGCTTCAGCCTAACGATGATGCAGACTATAGGACATGGTTGCATAACCTTTAGATATTAGGCATCACACTAGCTAATAGCAAATAATGATCATTTATAAGAGAAAAATTGTCTTGTATTTAATTCTAATGCAAGGACATGTATGATTGAATTCACTTTAATTATGCAAATGAATTTTTATTTGATATTATGCTTATCACAAACCATTTAAACTTTGCACATTACATATTAATCGAATACATGACTTTTGCTTTTAACACTGGCACATTAGATTATCTAATTATCTTGCTCAATGCCTTTGTCTTATTGACTCTCCACTCGTACATCCATGCTTTCTCTATCGCTACTCAGTCATCCTGTCAATGGTCCACTAGTGGTCAGTCACACTCTCTCAACTTTTGTTATTTCATTTATATTTTATGCTCTAACTTTTGCCTAAGTCGTTCTTTTAGGTTTTTGACTTAGCAATCTTTTTTTCTTCTTTTTATTTTATTCATGCCCTAACTTTTGCCTAAGCCATCCTTTTGGTTTTTGACTTACAAGGCTTCTCTTTTTTCCTTTTCTTCTTCTTTTTTTCACACCTTACACAAAATACTTCTTGGGTCGGTCTCTGCCTATAAAAGGACTCTCCCATAATAAGATTACATAGAGGAAAAGTGAAAAACAATCAAAAGCTAGTTTATTCTATTATGAAAACATTTTTTAATAAAAAGGGTGAAACAAGTGTGATTTAGCTTCAAGGGAAGATCAATTGTCAAAAGCTTGCATAAGACTTTTGAAAAAAAAAATACAATTGAGGAACAAGCTTAAGACATCTCTCAAAGCTCTCCATCAAGTCAAACATTATTTATGAGTGGTTATCATTATTTATTGTTTGAGTAAGATTGTTATTTCTCATTTTTAAATTATAAATTCTTTAAAGAAAGGTTTTTTTTTTTTTTTGTTATTTTAGTAGATCCAAACCATTTTTGTGAAATGTATAAGGTAGTACCTAGAAACCACTTTGGGAGGTGTAACGGTGACTAATAGCACCTAAAATCTATCTTGATAGTGAAGGCTCTAGTGGAAGACTAAAGGAAAGGATGTTGGCAGGATTGTATCAAACCTCTATAAATTGATTGTGTCAATTTCTCATTATTTTCGCACACAACCTTGTTTGGTTTTTACTTGCTTTTGATCACCTTCTTGGCTACATAATGAATGTCAAATTTAGTCAACATGATCAAATACTTTGTCAATCTTCTTATTAGGGAAGGGGCCTTGTAAAGGTATCTAACTGGGTATAGCTTTGAGATCACCTTCACTGAGTATGACTGAATGTAATGCCTAAGCTTCTTCATTGCCCAAACTAGTGCCAAATAGGTCTTCTTCACCTGATTATGCTTCTCTTCATAAGATAACAACTTCTTGTTGAGGTAATGTACTACATGTTTGCTTTACTGTCATATACAAAGTTAAAAGTCTTTTGGGCCTTGGTGGCTTTAACATTAATGAGTTAGTCATATACTCTTTTACCTTTTTGAAGGCGTCTTGACACTACTCATTCCATTTCATCGATTGATTCTTCCTTGGCCATTTGAAAATGGGTTCACAAATGGGGGTCAATCTTAATATGAATAGGCTGATATGCTTTAAACGACCCAAGAAATCTCATACCTCCTTTTTTATCTTAGGTGTAGGCAATTCCTGAATAGCCTTTGCCTTATTTAGATCCATTTTGATTTCCTTCTTGCTGACTATATGTCCCAATAGCATACCAAAGGTGGCCACAAACATGCACTTTTAGGATTTAGTCTTAAATTGTATTCACCAACTATCTTCAAAAACTTTTCCAAAGCTTCAAAGTGCCCTTTCTTAGTTTTGATTTTATCATCATATCATCCATATACACTTCCATCTTTTTATGGATCAAGTCATGCAATAGGGTAGTTATCATTCGTTAGTAGGTCGCCCCTACATTCTCTAGACCAAAAGGCATCACCTTATAGCAATACGTCCCCTTTCATGTGATAAAAGTTGTCTTCACCTTATCCATGATAGCCAAGATAATATGGTTATACCTAGAGAATCCATCCATGAAGGAATATATGACATAGGTTGCAATGCTGTCAACTAGCACATCTATGTATGGCAGAGAAAAATCATCCTTTAGGCACACTTTGTTCATATCTTTATAGTTAAGGCACATCCTCACCCTTCCATCCTTCTTCGCTATTGATACTATGTTGGCTAACCATTCTAGGTAGTTTACCATCTCCAAAAACTTGGCATTCAACTGCTTTGCCATTTGGGTCTCATCCTTCGTAATTTTTGTTTCATTGGCCTTATATGTAAGTAGGTTAGGATTAGGTGTTATGTAATTCTCCTATCGACCCTAAGCATGTCCTCATACATCCAGGCAAAAATCCTCTAGTATTTCATGAGTAGTTGTTCAAACTTTTTTTGCTCCTTTAGTGTGACATCACTAGCAATGAGAAAGATCTTTAGGTTTTCCTATGTGCCAAGATTAAATGCAGTAGTATGCACAAAATCAATGTTAAATATGCTCATGAAATAATGTATGCCATGCATACTACCATCAGGAAACATATCAAACAAGTAAGCAAACTCATCATTCATTGCCTTAAACTTAAAAAGAAATATATCATCGTCCTCAAAGAGACTAGAAATAAGAACATTTGTAGTATCAAGAAACTCAACTTCATCTGTCTTGTTAATTAGAGCCTCTTTTGTTTGAATCTTTTCTTCTTCTTCATCTTTCACTCTATCAATCGAAAGTTCAAGATCGACATTCTACATAGGCTTTGCCTCTTTCCCATCTTTTATTCTGGCAATAGCCTTAACAACCCCTTCAAAATGTTTTTTTTTTCATATTATCATCTTCTAGCTTAATCTTCAAAAATTATGCCTACAATGTTGCTCCATCTGCCATGGCAAGTTCAATTTCTACCATAAAATTCTTTTTTTCTTCACCACCTATTTCCTCAATAGAGTTCACAATCATACTCTCAATGTCTTCTAACTTTATCCTCATATAGGCAGCTTCAGTAAACTTGCAAGGCCTAGTCTACTCCCAGTCTGAGTTCATAAATGATGCATTCCACTTTAGTAAGTCGAACCCTTTCTTTACTCGATAATCCCTAGTGGCCAAAAAGTTATGATCTAATGCATATTGCTTCCTATGTTTAACAATGGCCTTTTTTCTATCCTTCCATTGCTAAGTAGACTGAGGACTATAGAGAACTGCATGTTGACCTTGTTGGCCCTAGGCACCAAGAAGGGAGGGTTGAATTGGTGTATAAAAATTAAAATTTGGAAGAGAGAAGAGAAATGAATAGGACAGAAACACACAATTTATAGTGGTTCCAGTATAAACAACCATAAGTTCACTCCCCAATTCTTGGAAATTGGGTATTCCACTATCTTTCAAAGGTGTTTTTAAGCTTACACCAAACTTTTACACTTGTATTTTAAAGACTCACACAACAACCTATACACTTGTGTTTTGAGGCATACACAACAACCTTTACACTTGTGTTTTAACAGGCTCACACAATAGCCTCTCTTAGTGTTTTGATAGGCTCGCACTATAACATATTACAATTGGTGTTTATGCTCACACCCAACAATGACTTAAAGAATAGAAAAGAGTGAGTAGCAAAATTGTAAGAGTTTGGATACAAAGTTACCAATTCTCTTGCATTTACATCTATTTGGTGAGGTATTTATAACTCTACCCACCAAAGAGATGTTGCAATAAAACTAGTACAAAATCATCAAAGTGTGCTAGATAGATTTTCGCATTAAATGTTTGACAATCTTAATTTGATGTCACTACTACTCGTTAGCGGTCGCCAAATCCAAATTCCATAAGGAAAACCCCATTTGTGTCTAACGGCTAGTCTATGTGGCAGCTTCTGATTAGTTCACCAGGAAAATATGGTCGTTGCCTTTCACTTGCTCTCAAAAGTAGCGGTTGTGATTTATCTTGTACAGGACCCGACTGAGGACGTGAATTCATTTGCCAAAAGTGTTAATCTTCTTCTTTTAGGTTCATTGTCGCTACCAACAAGTTCCCATCGCGATTTTTGACTTCTAACGGTTACTTGAGACACTTGTCAAGCTGTGATTGTGGACTTGATTACATGTTGAGTTACTTCAAAATTTGTGATCGCTATTAAGACTTGACACACACTGCGAATTCGTCTATCACTTTTAGAGTTCTTCTCTTGGATGAGTCGTGGTCGAGAATGACTCCGCAATTTCATCTGTTTGATTTTTTAGCAAGTTTTCTCATGGATCGCAGTCGCGATTTAGAAGTCACTTTACATACTTTGAAGACTAAGAACTTTATCCAACTTCTAACAACACTAAATTGAAACATTAGAATTGATCAACTCCTCTTTGTCAAGATCAAAATAGGTTCAAGACTTAGGGTTAACTACCATAGTCCAACAATTTCCCCCTTTCTGATATTGACAACTTAGATTGATCCTAAAGTGAAAATGATGCAGGAAAGTGAAGTTGGATTGTAATATGATTCAATGAATGCTTATGACAAAATTTGCTAAGTATATCATTCATTCAATCAAAGGTGAATTTGATAAAAATAATAA
>CATIWR010117559.1:0-24612 GCA_949677035.1 Omphalea diandra | reverse complement strand
AAAATCAAACAAAACCAACTGAATAATATTGGTTTGATTATTTTTTTGATTTGATCTAATTTTTGTTCACCTTAATTATAACATTGAATTGCCGGTGATACAAAGCATAACAAAGCCAAATTAGAATTTAATTATAGACTTGGAGTCTAATATTGAATTATAATTTAAAATTTATTTTCATTTATGAATGAATTTGTTATAAAATTTGTTTATTAATAAATTTTTATGCTTGGCATACTATAAAATAAAAATAGTGTTCATTTCAAATGAAATAAATTTTGTTTTTAGTTTAAGTATAGAATTTAATAAAATATTTTATTTTATAAAAATATCCTTGTATTATTTTATTTTTAAATTTTACAAATATATAAAAAAATACATAAGAGAGAGAAAGAGAGAGAGAGAGTAAGGAACGAGGAGAGATAAAAGAGAAAAAAAATTGAAAAAAATATTTTTAATTTAAATTATTTTTATCATAATAAAAAAGTTTATAAATATAGAATTCATTTGTAAATTCTATCAAAATTGTTAGAATTTAATTTAATTATAATCAATTTCAATGATTTAAATAAAATAGAATTCTAAATAAATTTTCATTTAAAAATGTGAATTTACAAATAAATTTTATAAAAATTATAAAAATTCATTTATATCAAATATAATGCTAGTTTAAACTCAATTTAATAAAATATTATAATTTTATTTAATTTGACTCAATTATTTATTTAAAATTTTTAAAATTTAAAGTTAATTTAAAATAAATTTTATTAAACTCAAAATTTAAATTAATTTGATTATCTATATAAAACTATAAAAATATAAAGAGTAAAATGGAAAAAAATATTACAATTCAATTTTAACTCATGAGTCTTTCTAGTTAAATAATTTAATATTTAAATTAAACTCGATAAACTATTTAGATTTGAGATTTTTATTAAAAAAAAAAGAATTTTATACTTATGGATTTTGAGTTTCAATACTTAATTTTAGATGATCTACCTTATCACTAGATTAAATCATTCTTTAAAGAAGTTAAAATCGTTGTTCACATTGTGATTTAAGGAGTTACTAGAAAATCAAAACGCAAGCAAAATGCAAACTTTTCATCTAGTTGATGAATAGCGCAACCTCAATATTTTATTAGCCTAAGCCCAATCTGTCATGTTGGGCTTACGATGCCTTTGTCTAAGAAGAGAATACTCCATGGATGGGTCCAAAATCCTGCGGCTAACAAAGCCCAACTCAATTCATGCCAGATTGGAACGACGTCGTATTGCAGCAACAGCCCACCGCGCCGATTGACTGGCACTGTGGTGCATGGGGTGTAGATATAGAATGTCGATCTGTTTACAAGAACGGTTTCGTTTCTACGGATCCAGAAAAAAAAAGGAAAGAAATGAGGATTTTGCAGTTCGGATTATTAATTGCATTGGCATCTGGCTTATCGGCGATCCTTATCTACCTCACCGGTGTCTCCAATATAAGTACGTTTACATCTTTCTCTCTGTCTCTCTATTTTATATGAATTGTTATTGATTGATTAATTGGAATTTTTACGATTAATGTAGACGCGATCCACAAGCTATCACATGAAGATGTAAAAGCATTGGAATCTCTACAGAACAGTTTCCACAAGTGTATGGTAATTCTTTTTCTAGTTTTCACAAATGTTGCTCCTGAGCTGAAGACTGCTATAGATTTTTTTTTTTTTTAATTTTTAAGAGAAGTGTTATAGAGTTAAAAATGCTGTTGTGTAAAATAGAAGTGGTTGATTTGCTGTAATTTTTGTAATTGTGATTGCAGAGTGCAAATGGATTAGGTTTACAAGCTATGACCGGTAGTGATTATTGCCAAGTCATTATAAACTTTCCTCCTGATACCGTCCCTAAATGGGTACTCTTCTTTCCAAGTCATATGTTTTAGTTGGTTTGCAAACATTGGATTTGATCATTGACATTGGAGAATTTTAAGACTTTGTTTTTGATTTTGTCCTTTGTAGTTGAATTTTTGTTTGTGTGCAGAGAGATCCTAAAACTGGACAACTTGAAGGATTGTCGTTTGAATTTAATTTGTGTGAAGCTGTGATTACATGGGAACAGGTGAGCTTGCTGTCTTTTGTTTTTATCATCTCGTTATATTTGTACTCAATCTTATTAATTAAAAATATATATATGACGATTCTTTGATGAAGGCTCCATGTTTTGAACGCTTGACCTTCATGGGATATAATTGTCCCCCTCTATTCCCTTTCTACATGAATTGATTTCCAAGTTGATTCCTTATATTTCCAATATTATATTCTCACTTCAGAGTTTTATTCTTATGCTTTACAATTGGTTTATTATTCAGTGAGTTGATTGTCAGGTGCGGAATAGCACTACAATACTTACAAGGGAGTTCATTGATGCTTTACCAAATGGATGGGAGGACTATGCTTGGCGTAGGATTAATAAGGGAGTACTTCTGTATGTATTTACTGGAGACTTTATGGTGTAATAAATGGTTATATTTGGATGGATGAATGACAGCTAAAGTAAGAAATGGCAAAAGGAATGAAATTTAATAATTCAAGTCATGGTTGTAAACTGCATGAACATAAACTTTTTTAGTCATTGAGTAAGGTAACTATTTTCAGACATTCACTATATTAAGAATTTGTCAAGGTAACTGGTATAATAGTTGGTAAAAGAAGTTACTTTTGAGAAAGGAAAAGACAACTCCCAAGAAAGCACAGAATGCTTTTGTTTTCCTCCTTTTGAGGAAAATTCTCTGTGGAGGAGTATTTCGTTTGATGTTTCTCCTTAAATTGTAAAAGATTATTTTTGATGTTAAAAATTGTCAACAGCTAATTGGAGTTTGATGTGGTCTTTTTATGTTCTACAGCAACAACTGTCACAATAAAACTCTATGCATGGAGAAACTCTCTTTGGTACTCCCTGAAACTCCGCCATATTTTCCGAGGCAGTTTGACCGATGTGCTGTTATTGGTAACTCAGGAGATCTCTTAAAGACAAGGTTTGGAAAGGAAATAGATGGTTATGATGTTGTTATTAGAGAAAATGGTGCCCCTATTCAGGTTAGGCTTTATATTGTTGTCACAAATTGTAGCATTTTTTATTTTCTATTTGAGGATATTTAGCTTTTTTTTTTTTTTTTTTATGGCAGAATTATACAGAGTATGTAGGCAAGAAAAGTACATTCCGTCTTCTTAACAGAGGATCTGCCAAAGCACTCGATAAAGTTGTGGAATTAGATGGTATCATACACCCCACTTTGTAGAAGCTTATCATATATTACTAGAATAATACTAATGGAATCAATCCTACAGAAACAAGGAAGGAGACCCTGATAATCAAGACGACAATACATGACATTATGAACAAAATGATCCGGGTTTGTATTTTTATTTTTAGTTCTTTCAAGCTTGTTTAAGTAGGTTTAATCTTTTAACAATTCAAGTGCTTGGGGCAGCAATGATACTCGACTCAAAAAATATGCTTCCAATATTCTCAAAATTCGACTCACATATGCAATTTAGAAACTTGGACTTTTTAACGAATATTGGAGTTTCAGTTGCAGAAATATGATACAAGCCTTGGAATAGAATTGTTGATAACTGTCCTTTCATTAGATTTTGAAAAATCTCCTTATCTAGTTTAGATATTTGTGATGCTTCCAATATGTGAATTTATTGACTCATTTTATGATTCAGATGCACTTCTATTGATCTGATTTGCTCAAAGTCACAGTTCTTCATGGTCATGGAACTTCTAAAAGTATTGACTAGTGAAGATGTTGAAATGGTTGATTCGATACCTTGAATCTCAGTCTTTTAATATATTTTCCGGATTTTGGATCAAAATTTTCTTGAGGAAAAAAAAAGGTGTCTTTGTAAACAAGGCTCTTGTGTGGCTATGTAGGCTTTCCTTAACTGTATTTCCTCTTTATCAGATGTTTATCCTAGCATTTCCAGAGCAATTAGGATTTCATACTTCTTTTCTCACTGCCTTCACTTTATTTGCTAACTAATATAATTCAACATTATCCTTTGGTCTTCTGCAGGAAATTCCAATAAACAATCCTGTGTATCTCATGCTTGGTGCATCTTTTGGATCAGCAGCAAAGGGAACTGGCCTCAAGGCTCTTGAATTTGCTCTCTCTATCTGTGAGTCAGTTGATATGTATGGTTTCACTGTGGATCCAGGATACAAGGAATGGTATAAACTTTGTCAATAATTAGTATCACCAGAATAATAATTGTGCACAATTAATATATTTATCTGAACAATGAACTTTTAAATTTTTTTTTGCAGGACCAGATATTTTTCAGAATCTCGACAAGGTCACACCCCTTTGCATGGAAGGGCTTACTACCAGATGATGGAATGCTTAGGTGTAAGTCTACAAGAGCTTTTACCATATTCTTTTCTTGGATGAAACCTTTTTAGCTATATTAATCTCACAATTACAAGATGTGAAGTTTCTGGTTATTGTACTGGATGGACGTACTATATTGAAGGTTTGACTTCAGTGTTGCTGTCTTCTGAGTCTTAAATTATGTTCTCTACTATGTTTGCCAGCTTTCAGCGTTAGAATCTTAAATTATGATCTTCCTATGCTTTCTCCACTATAATCATGTTAATTTTACCTCTTGTATGCATTCAATAACATTTTTGTACCTTTTCTTTTGGTTTTTTAAGCTTATTAAAATCCATTCTCCAATGCGAGCTGATCCAAACCGAGTTGTGCAATGGGTACCAAGTTGGAGCACAATCAGAACTGCTAGAATTGCATCAGAGAAGTTGTTGAGGTAGTCTGTACAAATTCTGTTTTTCATGAAATATTTGCTTTGAAATAGCTGTAGATGTATTTTAGATGAATCATGCAAGCTGTTTTATCTTAGTACATGATTGAGATGCACAATTATTAATCCTCAAAGCATTCCCTGGATGTGATTCTTGGATAATTTTAACCATTTCAAGTAGTGTATCAATAGAATTGTTACTGGGAGAGGTATGCTTGTATGAAAGGATCTCATGAAACAGTGAATCTCACAAAAGCCAGTCACTTTTAACTTCTGTTAGTGGCTTTATTTTACATGGAGTTTTACCTAAGATGAATACTTTGATACTAGATCTTAGGGGTCTAATGAAAGAGAAATCTTGTGATAGGGAACAAATCTTTCCCTTCTAAAGTCATCTGTAAGACTTTTAAGCCTTCTGAGATGGTTTCTTTTGTATGGGAAGAAAGAAAGGAGAGGAGTTCAATGATTGACAGTCTCTATAAGATGAAGGAAATACATACTGGACTCCTTTTATTTTTGTTGTTTTTGCATGAGACGTCATGAGATATGTGGACAGTGTGGAACTTTGTTGGGGGAACTTAGGCCATGGATTAGATTTGTGCATGGAGAGGGAATCTGCTCCAGCAGGAGGAGAATTCTTTTGTGGATTCCACTTACTTTTTTTCCCTATTATAAAGTACAGGAGAGCTTTAGAGTGATGCCTCTTTCTATCTCTAAAGAAAGATGATTTAATTAGTGGAATTCATTTATCAAATGTCCTGTTCATAAATGGGTTGGCACACTGCCAGTGTCTTTCTTTTTTATGCCTGTTTTGTATGTGTTTTTCATAAGGTGGCGTTTAGTTAAACTGAAAATTAAATACTAAAAATTTAAGAGCTAAATTTTAAGTACTTAATTATTTAAATGTTGAAAGTTTTTTATATTATAGTTATTTGGTATGAACTGAAAATTAAGAGTTAAATCTAATTAATCTATTTGATAATTATAATTATTGAATAAATATTAAATGGATTTTATTTTGAAAGAAGAATTTGTCGATTTATTAAAGGCATATAGGTCATATAAATAAAAATATTTTAATATTTGTTGGCTAAGCAGTTAAGTGATGATTTTAAATTAAAAATTTTGACTTATTATTTTAAGAGAATTTTAACTAAATTGAGCTTTTTTAGTAATGGAAAAATAATGTTATTAAACAAGTTTAAAAAAATAAGTGTTTAAAATTTTAATTTTAAGTGTTGAATGATATTATCAAACAGCCCCTTAGCCTTACAATGAAGATAACATTTGGCAGAGAAAGACTTGTTGCTTCCTGGTTACTTGCAGGGGAACCTCTGCCTCTTGCTTGGCTTCTTATCATAGGATTATCCTGCTATTATTTTTTCTGAAGATTTTCCCTTTTTCATGCATTATCTGCATCCATTATAGATAATTCAATCTGCAGGTCTTGTCAGTTATAGAACAGCTTTCTTGAGTATCAAATGCCTTGTTTATGTTGCAGGAGGGTAGGAGCAGGATCTGGAGACCCACTGGCAACATGTTCCATTAGAAAGAAGCAAGTGAAAAGAAGGTCTACAGCTATTTCAGGTCTCAGAAAAGCAGCTGTTAATCATCAAAAATTCGTTAAAGGCACAACAATGTATCCTCTGGAGCACAGTCTTGGACATGGCCTGCTTTGCACATCGCCAACAGATTGAAAGTGGACTTTCTTGCATAGAGCCAGTTGACTGAAATCAAGTTATTGATTATTGTACACTATGCCATAGGAACTGTACAATTGAGCGGTTGCTGAGGATTATCTTGGAAGCAGAGATGATAGACCTGCACATTCTGAAAAACTTTTCTTGGAAGCTCTGTAAACATTTCTCGCGCTGTTTGTTTGAGAAAATTTTGGGTTTCTTCAAAGTTGAAAGGCAAATGTTAGGAAGAGCAATATTAACACTTCCATAGATTCCAAATGTAGTTTAATCATTCTTCTGGTAATAGCAGTTCAATTCAAATTTCACTGGCTGGCTGTTGTGCAATTTAATACTTATAAGTTTGAAGAATGGTTGTTTTGTATAAAATTCGTTATTTCTCTATAGCTCGGTTTTCCTCTACTTACCCGTTTTATTTTTCTCCTTTTTTTATTGGCAAAAGAACTCGAAGTTTAGGATTTAAATGAAATGAGTACTACCTAAACAATTAAAACTGTAATATGAATTTTGTCTATTTTTTAAGTTCTTACCAAAGTACGAATTTTTTTAAAAGAAAAAAGATTGTCTAAAGGAAATGCTAAGGAAGTGGAATCAAAATGATCCTACTGAAGGAAATTCTCACCGGCTGGTTTTAGTAGGCGTCTGAAAATGAAATGAGATCAACAGGATCCCACTGGACGAATTTCTCAATACGTTGCCTTAGTAGACGTCAAGCATCAAAGGATATCAAAGCCACTGTAGGACATTAATTACTAGCTATGGTAGGACATCTTCTAAAACTAAAGGTATCATTGCATATATGGCTGGGCATCAGTTCGAATTGAATCGCGTTGAATTAAATTGATAAAAATTAAAATTTTTAATTTAAAAAAATTAAATTAAATTAAATTAAATTGATTTTATCCAGTTACAATTCAGTTTAATTTGAATTATTTTTTAAAAAAAACAATAATTTTAAAATATTTTTAATATAAATAATAATTGATAATATATTTTTAATATCGATAATAAATTCTTAATAGATGTTTATATATTTTTAATATAAATTATAAATTTAAATAGGATTGAACTATCTTAATATAATTTTATATAAATTCAATCTATTTTTATTTAATTTTAAATAAAATCAATTCAATTTGATTTATCTATAAATCAAACTAAGTTGAATTAATTGAAATTTTTTAAAGAGAAATAAAATGAAATGAAATATATACTTAAACTAAACCAAGCTTATCAAACGAATTTGATTTAATTGGTTTTTCGATTTTTACTGATTTATGCCCACCTCCAATTACATATGGCTAAGAGAAGTTGAAAAATGTCAAGATGGCAAAAATTATATATACTTGTAATTTTGTTTTATTTGTCTAATGCTTGCAGTTGGAGTAAGAATAATAATAATAATGTCTTCTCCTTCATGTAATAATTTTTTAAAAAAAGTAAAACACTATTCCTGTCATTTATATTTGTACAATAGGACTCAATTTGAAGAAAATTATTTGATGCATTTGAAAGTAGGACTGACGTCGAGTTAGTCAGGTCTAGGGTTTTGAAAAACTTTGAAATCAAATCAAAGTTAAATTAGAAGAATTGGAATCTAACCAAATACTATGAAGGAACGAAATCGAATTGAATAAAAAATCAGTTCAATTCGATTCAATATTCAATTTTTTATTTTCATTTTAATTTGATTCTATTCCAGTTTGATTCTAAATTTATTTTTTAAAAATTTCATAATTATAATTTTTAATCTATTTTAATCATATAAACTATCCTTTTAAATATTGTAGAATATATTATAACATGAAATTATTTATTTGAATGTATAAAATTAATAAAAATATAACTTTATAATTATAAAAAGAATTATATTGACAAATATTTAAGTGTATAAATATATAATATATTTATAATGTTTAATTTCTATATATATTAAATTAATATATAAATATATATAATCGGTTCTTTGATTTAGTTTAATTTAGGTCTGATTTTTTATACAATTCGTAAAGGGTGATCGAAATCAAATTGATATTAAATTAATCTAAGTTAAATTCCAATTCAGTTTTGATAATTTTTTTATACTTTTGATCTAATATTTATTTAGTCAATCGATAATAGTTAAAACCTGTATAATTTATTATTATTATTATATTTCCCTTTATTCAATCTTTTTTTTTTTTCATCCTTTTTGTTAAAAAAAATCCAATAAAATTTAAACCAACTAATTCAAAAATAAACAAAAGGAAAAAAAGAATGGGCGGACAGTAGCAATTTTCACACACATCTATTTATCCTCACCATATAACTCTGTTCACATCACCACCATCACCTTAGCCTTACCTTCCTCCCCATTACAGTCGTAAGTACCATCATCACTTTCCTCTCAATCTCTTCTCACGCACCTACCCAGCAACTCATATCAACACTTGAACACCCATAAACGAAAAATGAATACTATCTTCTCTCTTTTCTTGTATTATTTTTTTCAACAATACAAAAGAAAATTCTATCGCCAAACACGAACCACCATAAGTTAAGTTGGTTAATAACGAATGGTACTGAAAATATATCTAAGATGAGGGTAGAACTTGCGGCGAAGGAAGTAGAAGGTGGAAGAGGTTATAGACAAAGAGAGATACTTGAATGTGGTGGGACTGCAGGTTACAGTGTGTGAGTAACTAGAGAAATTTGGAAACAGTTTATTTCTGGCAATTTTGAAGTTCTGTGGAGTTGTAAAAAATAAAACTCAGGTTAGCTTTTGAGTGTATCTAATATGAATTATGATGGAGATGAGGAAGAGGAAATTAAAAAGAGATGATGGGCGTAGGGGTTGATGTTTTTTATGCTGGCGGTGGTGATGGCGAGAGTAAGAAGGGTGAAAAAAAAAGATGAGAAGATGGGTAATATATTTCCAAGGATACATTTATATTTTTAAAAGTATTAACGCTGTTTCTTTTTTTATCAAATTGGAGAAAAAAACCATTGAGAATGAAAAGGTCAAAGAAATTTTAATCATAAATAGGGAAATAAGCTAATAAATTAAATAAAAATTGAGAGATGAAATAGCAATTTTTCATTAAATAATTTGCCCTAAATCCACTTTTTGCATGCAAATCAATATTTTTCAAACTCAAATCAATTTGATTGGTTAAACCAAAAAATTCAAAAATTAAATTAGGTATTTCGTTGATTTGGATCAACCTTTAAATTCAAAGAGATAAAATCTAATTAAAATTCGACGAAGCTGATTAAATTCGCGAATGAGCCAAACATGATTAACCTTGTTTATCTCTCTATTACCTTTTTATATTTTTTCATATTAATTTTAAAATTATATCAGTAATAATATTATATAATAATTACCTTTACTTCATTTATTAAATAGATTTATTATAATTTTATAATACAACTTTGAACTTTAAAAATAATAAATTATTATAAAAATTGATCATAATATAATTTTATAAATTTTAAAATAATAAATTCTTATAAAAAATTAAAGTAATTTTTTTAAAAAAATATTATATTAATATTAAATTTAGTGCTGTTTCAACTATTTTATAATATATAATCTTTTGATATAATAAAATAATATTTTTTTTGAATAGTCAAAATATTTATTTATATTTTTAACTATTATATGCTAATAAAAAATTCATTTAAAAATCTTTATTTATAAAATCTTTCATATTTATTATTAAATATATATATATATATATTATGTATTTTAATATAATATAAATATTAATTTAATTGTAATCTAATTCACCCCATATTCGATCATTAATTTGAGTTCTAGATCACAAATTAAAGATCGAATCCAATTCTAAAACCTTGACGCAAACCAACCTTTTCATCTTCTCTAAACATTGCTCTTCTCCTTCTCAACAAATGGAGTCCAAAAATCTGTTAAAAGTAGAAATATAAATTTGTATAATATAAATATACTAATATTCATGGGACAATCGGGAAGTAGGCATCACACTGGTGATCAGCGCGTGTAGTAAGCAAAAGGAGAAATGATTAGGCCAATGGAGAGACGCGTCAAACGCCCAATTACAAAATGGACACAATCCTACTCTCTCTCTCTCTCTGTCTCTCTTCTCTCTCTCAATCACACACTGATAGTGTATCTTTTTCTTTTCCTCTTCACTCGTTCACCAACGCACTCGCACCTATGAACAAACCCTAAGCACACACTTCTTTCAACATGGCCGACATACACCCAACGGACTCCCACCTCAACGGCGGAGAAGGAGAAAGAGGAGGACCAGCACCACCGCCAGGAGCAGGAGCAGGAGGAGGAGGAGGAGGAGGGCCGCCAATTGCAGTTACGTCAACGGAAACCGTCGGTTCTAAGCGCCAACGCAGGCCCAGCGTCCGATTGGGAGAAATCGGCGGCGACCAGCTGTACGATTCTCATCCCCGTAGGTCAACCAATAACAAGCAATGGAAGCATTATTATAATCATCATCAATTTCTGTCTAGGGATCACAATTCGTCAAATAAAGGGTCAAAGACTCGAGCTTTAACCAATTTTACAACTACCAGCACTGATTTTGCAGAAACCCTAACCCTAGATGATGACAAAGATGTCAATTTGGATACTGTCGCGATTGGGAGCTGGAGGGTTAGAGGGGATTCCAAGAAGCGGGCTTCCAATGCCACCACTAAGCGGGTCCGATCCAATTGGGTTTCTAAAATGGATGATGGCGGTGGTGGTGGAAACAGCAATGTGGAAGCTGATGATAAGTATAGCGGTGCTGAAGATTTGGATGATGGGTACCATGAATTCGACATGGAAAATTCAGAAAGTCCGTTGAAAGAGAATAGTCCTGTTCATTCCCTTGAGAATTTGGGAGATGGGAATGAGAAAAACGAGAGGGAAATGTACTACAATAAGAGGACCATCAGAGCAAGGGATAATCGTAATCATCATCTTGATGGGGTTGAATTGTCGGGGCCATCAGATACTGATGTCAGGGACTACAGGAATAATGGGAGGTGTGGTGGTGGTGTAGGAGAGGATGGGGTGAGGATTTGGTTGAATAGTATAGGGTTGGGGCGGTATGCGCCGGTTTTTGAAATCCATGAGGTGGATGATGAGGTTTTACCGATGTTGACACTGGAAGATTTGAAGGATATGGGTATCAATGCTGTTGGGTCAAGAAGGAAGATGTTTTGTGCTATTCAAAAGCTCGGGAAAGGGTTTTCTTGATAAGTTTTTTTTAATGAACTTCTAGTTTTTTTGGTTTTTAACAGAGGATTATGTCTCTCAGCCATGGCAATTTAAGCTGCATCATGTCTGAACTTAATTTGAGCCGTTTTTGTTTCTCTTGTTGTAGCATTGGTAATAGTTTTTGGAATGAATAGGATATTTTGGACCAGTGTATTTCTTATTGCACTATATGAATGCATTTTTAATTCAGTGCAATACATGGAATCCTTATAATTTAGTTGATCTAGTTGTACTTATATTTTACAGGCTGAGTTCGGGCTTAGGGCCTAATCGAGTTCAGTTAATTGTTATACTCTTTCATTAGCCTAAATGCTATAATTCTCTCTATTTAATTCCTAGATAAAATGACAAAAGAAAATGGCTTTAAGATGCTAAAGAGAACAATCCATGATCCAACTTCAAGCATTTTTCACTTGCTTCGTTCTGTGTGCCAGTGAAAAAGCAGTGCTCAATGACTGTGAAGGTCACGTATGTTTGCAATGGGGTAAGCAATTGTATTTTGCAAATGCTGTACCGTAAAGGGAATGCTTATTTTCCTTGTTTGGCAGCAATTGATATTAAGCAGACGATATAGTTTATGCTTTTACTTGTTTGCTGAAGGCATAGTACCTTACATAAGCCTCTTTAGGAACTGTTGGGTTCTTGTTTTCAGGGGAGTGATTTATGAGCTATGATTAGGAGTTCTTACAGTTTATTGGGCCACAGTGATTGCTTGCTGGAACTCATTATATGTCATAAATTTTGAGGGGGTTGAAGAACTTTGTTCCTTTTTTTTTTTTTTTTTTTTTTTTTTTGATTGTGGGGGAGGGAATTCTATATTGGTGAGATACAAACCTTGAATGAAAAATGTTGAAATTTTTCTATACAGTGCATTTTGTTGCGTTGGGAGATGAATCAGACGAATTTTTTGTGGATATCAAACTTAGTGGTAATAGATTCGGTCAGTAGATAGTAGGTTATTTTTATGTAGTGCGCTAATATTTCCAGAAGTGCTTTTTTCTTTAGCCTGTCACAATAATCGGTATGTACAGATGTTCTGAACTGTGTGTGTGGGTCAGTTACGACTTGGCAATTAAAGTCACTGGCACTGCATGGATGAGATCTCAAGTCTTGGAGTGAATAATCTTTTATGTACTTTTCTTGCTTATTTAGCAAGACTTGACATTGAGGATATCACTGGTTATGTCTGGAGAACTTCATTATAGAAAGAAGCGTAGAACATATACTCTGGGTGTTAAAACTCGTTAGAATGTTGGAAATGCTTTTGAAGACTGAGGATTCGGTAAATGTTGTTCCATTTTGTATGATGAGGCTAGGATATGTTTCTGTGAATTCCTGTCATCATTTTAGTTGATGGCAAGTGACCTTCGCGCTTCCTCACAAGCTTATCCAATATTTGAGATCTGGTTATTTCAGTTTTGCTAGAGGGCGGATATTCATTTCAATGTCGTATCATTTGTTTTCTTGTTTGCTTTGAAATTTCGTATCATTTGTTTTCTTATTTGCTTTGAAATTAGAGTTTACAAGAGTAAATATTCCCCTAGTTCATTCTTGATAAAGGATTAAGGTATCTGTATTGGGATAGTCTGATTTAGGGTGTCAAAACAGAATGATGAATCGTGTTTGTAACGTGTTAATTCATTAAAGTGATACGATTAGGATTAATATGAACATGATTCGTTTATTAATCATGTCAGCATATCTCAATCTTAATACAACACAAAATTTAAGTGGTTTGTAATACACGACACATAATTTGTTTACTTAATTGAGTCCTATATAGTCATAAAATTTTAGAGGACGTATTTAACCTATATAAATTTGTAACTTAAAAATACTATATTTTTAGTTAAATCGGTTGAAATATTATCTACAATCATATATTTTTCAAGATTCATAATAAATATTAACAAAAAAAAATCTAAAACAAAATTTAATTACCAAAGTTTAAATATTTTTGCAAATAAATACAAATACATAAAAATTTCAAATAAATATATTCTAAATAAAAAAATATTATATTTTTTATGCAAATAATCATTTCAATTTCGATATATATAAAGTACGTAGATTATAAATGCATTATGTTTAATTGACATAACACATAAAATTAAATGAATTGTAATGAATTTGCTTGTTAATCCATTAGTTGTATAATAAACGGATCAGAAATTCACTAAAACTCAATTATAATTCACTAATTTATACATGATCACAAACTCAATCAAATTGTATTCTCGTATGATAATCCATTTTTTACACGTCTACCATAGTTGAAAATGGATGATGATTTGAAGTTGACAAGACACTGGTGTATGCTTGGCAAAGGTTTATTACTGCGATTTGCTTTTATTGGAGACAATTGGCAGCATTACTTTCCTTTCCCTGTCATTTCCCTCCACTCAACCCAATATATGTTATTAATCTTTTCAGGTCATGATACCGACTTCAACCTGTATTCTATCATATGTGCGTTTAGTATTCCTATAAAAAATCGCAAGAATTTAGTCTGAATTGTTCAATTCTCATTGCTCTTTTTAGGTGCTATAATTCAATTATTAAGGTCAAAATGCATTCTCAAGAGTTTAACATAACGTTGAAAGTAGGTGGTTTGCAAGAATTTGATTAATTTGGTTTAATTAGTTCAGAACGGGTGCAATGAAAACAACGCAACTGTTTTCCTCTATTTGGCCTGTTGAAATGTATCTGTCGTGTGTATTCTGTCTAATTATTACGATTGATATTTTTTCTTATAAAGTAATTTTATCTCTACATCAATCTAATTGAAGCTTTCCTTGCAAAATATATGAAAACTTACGTTGCAGCGGCATTTGAGCAAGTGGACACGAACATGCCTTCTAGCCGTGATGTCTTTACTGGGAATAAATTAAGATTCGAGGATAATAAGTTGTCCATAGGCCACGCAGAAAAATATCTTATCATAAATTATCTGTCCATCATAATGAATCAAATCAAATAAATAACGACTGAGGTTGAAATAATCCTGTTAGGTCTGATGATTTCTGGCCATCTATGGTGAAAGAACGGTCCCGACGGTACCAAAGTATATGAAGAACTTATTATCTAAGGTCAAGATAGCCCAAAGGCGACACTGCCGAATGAGATGAACACATGGAACTGAACTGGAAAATATCACTTATGAATTGAATGAATTTCGTCTTTATCTGTACATAAAGTTACCAAAATCAAGTATAAGACAAGATGCACAAAACAACCACAGGAAATCAAAAGACAATTTTGAATGCTCATGAATGAACGGCTTGAAAACAACATTCCCTGATTCTCAGAGAAAATACCACAACAATAAAAGAGTAATTCACTCAGCATATAGATCACTCCGGCAGCTTCTTCTAAAAACTACACAATTTTCAGTAAAACACATTCAAATCCTCAATCCAACTTCATCGTGCTTTGATCTTGATGTTGCTTCTTTGGTTCAGCAGGGAAGTATTTTATGCCCACAAGGTCACCAACCCGGCTGATAACCTGCCAAAAAAGAAAAATATACCATTATTTGAATAAAATCTGAAGGCATTAACCTGTCATCTGCTCGAATTCACAAAGCAGCATAATTGCTCTGCTAGTCATAGGTGAGAAAGGTCAGCAAGCCAGTTGAGAAATCTGATAAATGACAAAACTAAAACAATTCAGATTCACAAGATCAAAGCCATTGCTTTTCCCATCACCAATTTAAAGCTTAGGCCAATTGAATATCTAGTCCTAAGATTAGTGTCTGTCTAAGAGCCAGGCATCGCGAATCAGCAAACAGGATATTCAATGAGTTACCAAAAATTGTGTATACAAGCCATCAGCCTAAAGCTACCAAAAATTGTGTATACACAAGCCATCAGCCCAAAGCACTAAGCGGAAATAATCATAAAAGGGCTACAAAGTTAAGGGACATGAAGTCCGTACAGACAGCTTATTACCTCTAAAGCTTTGAGAAGGTCTTCCTTGGTATGAGAGGCAGATATGCAAATACGTGCCCTGGCTAGAAGTAGAGGAGTAGCTGGAAAAGCAACAGTAACAACAGCCACCTGCAATGACATTGCTTGATTTTAATTAGTGAAAACCATGCAACTGCAAAATGATAAAAAAACATTGATTTTAATTAGTGAAAACCATGCAACTGCAAAATGATAAAAAAGCATGTGGTTGCAATAAACTAGATGAGTAACCATATACAAAAATTCATTAACTCACATTCTGTTTTAAACACTCCCGAGAAAATGCAGGAATTTTTGCAGGATTGTAAAGCATGATTGGCATTACTGGAGAATCATTATCTCCAAGAACCTCAAAACCCATCTTCTGCAGCTCTGACCTCAAAAAGTTGCTGTTTTCACGTATTCTTGCGAGCTTTTGAGCCCCTAAGTGACACATTAAAAGATTAGTAATATAGCAACACAAACTCAGCACCCAAACTCAAAGGCAAATGATTCCAAAATAGAAAATCTGTATGTCAAAGAGAAGTAGAAGGAAAGGTTTTTTTTAAAAAAAAAAAAAAAACTGATACCTCTACTGGAGCCATCTTCACCAACAATAACTTTTATGGAAGATATAATCTGTTGTGCAGCAGGAGGCGATATTGATGTTGCATATATATGGGCTGGGCATGTGTACTTGAGATATTGTATAAGTTCCTGAAAGCAACAAATAAACTTCAGCCATTAGGCATACACAAAATCTTTAACTCTATTTATACACTAGAACCAAGCTTTAGTGTCCAAGGTGGACATCCTCTGGAATTTCTAGAGCCAGTGGAAAACTCAACAGGGCAAACAGCGATAGTCCATAAAGTTCTAAATAGTTATGAGTCTCACTGCATACAGTGATTTCCATTGCATCCATAGGAAGAATATAAAATGGTGAAAGACAGATTCCTTATGTTTTACATATGACTAGACACAAAATTATGAGGCAAATTTCTTATTGTTACATTTTCAATTCACAAACATTCAATCCTTCCAAGTAGTAGAGAAAGAAAATGTAAAGAATGTAAATCATACATGAAACTCTCATATGTAAGGCAACAACTAAAAAATAAAAGAAACAAATATTAAGAAAGTGAAAAAAAATTGCTAACAGTTCTCACGACCAAATGATTAAATACAAAAATAACAGACCTTAGATCCAGCAATATAACCACCACATGATCCAAATGATTTTGTAAAAGTTCCCATCATAATATCCACATCAGCAGTATCTACTCCTAACAGCTCGCAAACACCTCTTCCCGTTTTCCCAACAGCTCCAATGCTATGAGCCTCATCCAAGTAAACATATGCCTATCGCAAACAGAAATGAAATAAATTTTTAGTAGAAATGAAGAAGTAGACCATAAAAGTATGTTTGCAATTTCAAATTTTCATCAATTAATTTTCATTATTTATAATAGAATATCATATCTTTGATTAAGGTTTCCCACATTATATAAAACAATTGTCTATCACAAACACAAAAGTCACAAAATTTCTAGTAAAAAAATGATTACTCAAAAGGATAAACTGAAATATCTAAGCGTGGGTAAATTATCAATATATAATGATCACCTTATATTTCTTGCATATTGCAACAATCTCTGGAAGTTTGCAGAGTTCTCCTTCCATACTATAGATACCCTCCACAATGACAATTATCTTCTTCCAAGGCCTGTGTGTCCTAGGTTGTCCCTCAGCAATTTGTTCTCTCAAAACTTTCTCCAAGTGAGATGGCGCTAAAACAAGAAGCGGATAGTCATGAGAAAATTGAAATATATTCCTTCCAGAACCCAAAATATAGAGCCCCACATAACTTACTGTTATGTTGGAAAACTCGAATTGTTGCTCCTGATCCTCGAGCGCCGTTGACAATTGAGTTGTGGTTCAATGAATCACTAATTATCAATCCTCCCTATTGATTAAACATGATGAAAATAAGCAATTTACCCTTGATAGTCAGAGGTTCAGATACTTGAAGCAAGGCTTACAAGCATACTTTCCCAATCAGGACCGGAAGGATGGCAGAGTTCGTCACATAGCCCATTCCAAAGACCAGGGCAGCGGGCTTTCCAACAAAGTTTGCGACACAGTCCTCCAATTCAGCGTGCACGGTTGTAGTTCCTGAAAAAAATTTGTTTATGATAACAAATAACACAGAATTATGGAGATACAACTTCCTGCAGAGTAATATGCGCACCTCCATCAACACGAGCACTACAAGTACTAGGCGAAAACCTCTTCAATGACTCAATAGCACGTGGTGTGCAATATTCATCAGCTGCAGCAAAGCCAAGATAATTGTATGATCCCAAGTTAAGACACCTAGTTATCTTTGCAGTTCGTCTGCACAGATTGCAATTATAACAATTTAATCCACAAACTGCTATTTTATAATCAGTGAAGATGTTAAAATTGTCTAAATGACAAAGATATAAAGTTGAAAAAAAGAAAAATGAATAAAAAAAAAATACTTCAGAGTCTTATTATTGTCATTGGAATAACGTTCAACCACATCAAACCAAGCATCAGGAGCACTTGAAATCGGACGTCCAAAACAGTCCTGGATGAGCAAAAACATAAGAAACACCAACAATTAAGCTACTGATAGAAATCCATTATGCAAAAGGACAAGACAAAACAAACTCCCCGATAAAATCCACATGAAATCAATTCAAGAAGCTAGAAAATTGGCACAGTCAATGCCATATAGCTGGAACAAGGAGTAGATACTAGAGCATGGATGATTTAACAATACAGAAAAGCATGTGTGTATGAACCTTCTAGTGTAAACTATAACAACACTCCAACATTATCCAAAACAAACTGTTGCCCCCCCCCCCCAAAAAAAAACAGGGCATAGTTAATCCCATCAATGTCATTGCAAAAAAAATTTTAAAAGCTCAAAATAGAAAATAACCTGAATGCGAAGATAGAGACGGCGAATGTAGAAGTCCTCAAGGCCCAAACAGATCGGCGCGTAACCCTAGAATGGAAAGAGAAATAAGTCAAGATAGTGAGATTCTTAATAGAAAGAAGGAAAAGTTAACAGCAAATGGAAAGGAACCTGTAGATTGCTGGCTTTCCACCAGTCGAAAATCTTCCTGAAAAAATCGCGGAATTGGCCAAAAGCGAACAGCAAACCATAGCTGAAGTACGTCGTCAAAGCGGTCACATACGGAATTGTTATCATTGCAAATTCAAAAATGCAGTGATGATTATTAGATCTGGTAACCAACTGAAATCCACGAATCAAATCTTTCTTCTTTTCAAGAACAAGAATCAAATCCTTTCTTTATAATTTAATTATTTTTCAAATCCAAATTGCACATTGGTTTTGATTTGACCCTCAGGCCTTTTCAAAGGGAAACACGAAAACGAAGAAAATTCGCGGCAAGGAAAGAGCGACGCTGAAACTTTGATTCGTACAACGTTTCTGGGCTTTAAGCGGATTCGGCCCAATCCTAAGCCCTTGGGCAGTCCAATTCCATGTGTTTTCGGATTTGGCCCATGCTTATAGAGCTTTCAACTTCAACCAATTGATATCGCTTAATTCTTCCAATTCAAATAATTATGGGGAGCAGCTAAGTAATTAACATAAGAGAAGGCTAAAGCTAAAGAACTATTTCTTGATAGCAACATGTCACTAAATTATTGAAGCATACACAATATTTTAATTTTTCTCAACCTTTAATTATTTATTCATTTTTTAAAACAAATCTCAACCTTTATTTTTAAATATTGAAAGAAGGAACTGTTAGTTACTTTGTAAAAACATGATCTGACTCCGCCTATTCCTATACAGTCTTGTTTATATGAGTTGAGTGAAAACTGAGAACAAGGACAGCTATTGTTTCCCTTCATATTCATATTGATACTGTAAAGTTTGCATATTCTAACTAAGAAAATTTATGCAAAATCAATTGCTACTGTAATTTAATGAGAAATAGTCCCCCCCAAAAATTTTCTAATTTACTGTTCTTTTTTAGGTTTCATTTGTTTCACAAAAAATAATTTATTTGACAAAAATATCTTATGAGGAAAATATTTTTGAACAATATATTTTTTAGTGTTTGAAAGACATTACAAAAAATATTAATTTTCTTTTAGTTTATAAATTTATAACAAAATTTAGTCCATAAATATTTATATTTATATTATTTATTATTCAATATAAAAAAAATACATTAAAAATTAAAATTTTTTAGGTCTCGCCCATTTTCAGTGATTTCCATGATTGATGATTATCGGTAATCAAAGATAATCAATAGTAATAAATACATATGTTTATATAATTTATTTTTTATTTGAATAAATTTGTCAAAATCTGAAAAATAACTTCTCGTTTTTAAATCGAGAATTTATTTTCTTGAAAAATAACTTAATTTTTCTTTTAAGCAAAAAAAATATTTTCCATTGCTCAATTTTTTTAAATACACTAAATAAAAGAAAATAGAAAAAATATTTTTCAAAAACAAAAGAGGGATTTGAGATTTCCACTGAAAATCCCATTAGAATTGTCCAAATAATTATAAGGCATCATTAGTAACAACCTCATACCTTGGAAGGAAATCTTTAAAAGAAAAAGGTATATATATATATATATATAAAATTGAATCAAATTGCTTGCAACTATCTTATAGTTTGATAGTTCTAACTTGGGTAAATTGTATCAATGGTCATTGAAATATACTCATAATTTTATTAAGATAACATTTTTTTAATTTTGATCAATTTGATCACCAAACTATGATTATTATTCAAATACAGTATAATTAGCTAATTTTTTACCAAATTAACTAATGTAACAATCAGAGTTTCATAATAACAATATAAAAACATAAAGTGAATTGTGAAAAAATCATATATTAAAAATTAAAAAAATAAATATCAGTCAACTAATTATGCAAATACTAAATTTGAATAATATTTTACCGTAATGGTAATTTTTTCCATATTTAATTTGTGAGATCTACTATATCAAGTGTTATAATCTTAGTTTTTATTAAATTTTGTCTTTCATGTCAACTAATTTGACAGAAAAATTAGCTAATTATAACTTATTAAAATAATAATCATAATCTGGCGATTAAATTAATCAAAATTAAAAAAGATATTACCACAATAAAATTATGGGCATACTTTAACGAGCATCGGTGTAATTTACCATTCCAACTTGTTTGTCTACCTATCCTCGCATGTATGATGACATCGTGGCAATTATCCTGCCTTAAAAAACGACAGCGATCTCTTGAGCATATATGGAATAGATAGCCCCCGCTTGAAAAATTAGAGCCACTCAGACTAGTCCAGGATATAGGCAAGTCATCCTTGGCTATCACGGCTATCAGCTCATATTTACCTTCGCGCATTAAGTTTTATGTTTTGAGCTGCTTAGGCTTATCTCTTGATTTTAGTTATTGGTACTGTAAAAGATTTCTTTAAAACAATAGTGCATTATTGATTTTTGACTCTGTGATTTTGATAGCATTGAATATTGGCTTTTTGGGCTGTACTTGTTTTTATTTTTTTTATTTTAATCAGTATTCAGGTCATTTGAGATGATAAAACGTCTCTCACTTTATGGCTTGTATCGACTTTGTTGTTTCAGCAGTAAAGTGATTAACTTACAGTGAGCTGCCACACAAGCTCCGATAAATTATAAATTTAATATTCCTTTTTTACATCTATGTTTGTTGAGCTATGAATTATATATAAAAGGGCTACAATTTTAGCAAGCTGTTAACAATCATCTAAAATTAAACCAAAAGATGAACTGAAAAAACATTCATTTAGGCCTTAAACAACTTGGTTTGTCTCCAATTTCACTCCAGCCAACATCCATGACTTACAAAGTCAACCTATAAAACAAAAGAGTGAATTTTCAACGTTAACCCTTCAAATCTGTCCAAGGCCTGTAAAGCATGGGCGTTAGTAATTAAGATGGGTCCCCTAGCCCACGATACTAATTTCTGGATTGGTTTAAGAAGTGGGCTTGGAACTGGGTTGCTCTTCATAATGATATCCGAATTTTCACACCATCACAAGCAAAACTAAGAACGCAAAGATCAGCCCTTGTCTTTCTGCCTGAGAAATTTTTGTGCATTATTGGAATAACCTAATGATGAAGGAGTGTTTCATTTATAATATTATATTCTTACGAAAGATACTTGGGCTTTATACGCGTAGAACTCTCTTTGAATAAGATTATAATATGACTAACAAATTAATTAATTTTGCCTCACAAGCTGAGTCATCACTTTTCCACTGCATGCTCCTCACCGAATTACGATTGATTGAAGCAACTACTAGTTTTCTCATTTTAATATGCACGTACACTACTCTCTTTGTGGGCTCAAAAGGGCACTTTATTATTGCATGTTATTGCCGACGTATCTCGTCAGTCTTTTATGTCTTTTGAACTAAAACAAGCTGTTATTAATTAATTAATACTAAGTTTGGTTCAATATGAAAATGATATCAAACTACTCGGCCTCACCCACAGCTACGACAGCTAAGTCCTCCTCTTTTAGCTATGTGATATCCTCAACTTTAACTGCATTAATTTCACATTTTTAAAATCCAGTCAAAAGTAATAAATCAATGAGAGTATACTAATCATAAATACTTAATTGCATATTGATTTTTTATTTAATCAAGTTCAATCCAATAATATATTTTCTTAAAAAAATTATAAAACACGCTAAAATACTTTTAAAATATTTTTAAAATCGGAAAATAATACAAAATATATAGTATATATTTTGTACATTTCAATTTTAAATGAAAAGTTATAATTTTTAGAATTTTAATTTTATAAAATAATTTTTTGTTTTGGTCAATTTATTTTAATTAATTATAACCAATTTTTTAATTAATAAATTTGTAACTTTTAACCAAATTAAGCCACCTATTTATATTGACGATACCATACAACATTAAGAAAGTCAACTTATTGCCCTGGTTCTATTAACAATTCCAAGAAGTAGGTTTTTTAACCTACGCGCGGCAGGTGATTGACCACGTCAGCCGAAATTTCCACGTAAATTTATACTGTACTTGCGCACTACGTCTGCATGTAAACAATCACGTGATATGTTTTTGAAGCATTGGTGAAGAGACTATGAAATTTCATACTGTGAAAGAAATAAATGATAAAATTAAAAAATAATTAATATTCATATTATTATGAAAAAAATAAAAAATAAAAATAAAAAATTTAATTAATATTTATAAATAATTATAAAATATCATGTATTATGGGATAAAAATTTTGCTTTAAAACGATATTTAATTTAGAATTGAGAGAGTATAAATTTTGAAAATTTTATCATTCTTCAAATATTTCATTTTGAGCATTTTAACATTTTCATTTATTAGGTGGAAAACTCTAAAATTTGTCGTTCTTACACCATATCATTATTTTAAAGTTACCTTAATTATTTTTTTTAATGTATCAAAATTGTTATTTAATGACACTAAGAAATAAAATTTGTATTTTATTTATAATTATTTTTTTTCTAGTAGACGTGCTATTATATAAATAAATATTTATTTGATTATTTTACTAATATATTTATAACGCTACTATAATAATAATAATAATAACGGAATATCGTACTTTGTTTTATAATAACCTTATGACAGAGGCTTTAGCCCTTTCATAAGTGAAAAGGCTCACAAAGGATCAAATATGAACCACATAAACCGTTTAACAAGAGGGATGAAGGAATATTAACAATTGATAAGGTCAATGCTTAAATACTCCATAGGCCATATCTCCACAATATGATGGCCAAAATCAACCATAGAAAAGGAGAAGGGAACATCGACCACCACATTGGGGAAGATTGGGCTATTTGACCAAGTCCATGGACATGAAAGATGCTAGTAAATGCATGTGACTGGAACCTAAAAATAATTGTGGTGCATTATATTTTCATGGTCACGATGACGATACTGAGAAGTAAGCGTGGACTGTGTATGGATAAAGTCAAATTCATGGGAACTGTATGATTTGGGAAATTTTTTTTTTTTTTTTTAAAAAAGAAGAATTATTGTTCAAGCCACCAAATCCATCATTACTCACTTCTCCTTTTCTATTAATCTTTATTTCTTCACCGAAATGGAAACAAAAAGAACCTAATGATATATTTATGTACCAAAACGTCCGTTATTAATTACTACTAGTATTATTGGCGCTATTATTTTCTTCCCGCTAAATATGTCGGCAGTAATGAATTGCTTTTGGCTATTGAGGGGCGATCACGTCCTAACGTATCTAACGCGCGACCAATTAGGTAGGGGATTCCCAGAGTTAGAGTTACAAGCATACTTGAGACGTCTTTACTCACAGCCCAGTAGTTCTGTACACATTTCTGCCAATTGTGAGTTGGAATCACTTGTATGCGACGATTAGAGAAGAGCTGTGACTTTGATGCGAGATAAGGGATGTGACTATAGTAATATCTGAGCCGGAGGCTTGGAACTTTCGCCAAGCTATCTGTCACTAGGCTCGGAACTCTCCCTCAGCCCTCGGGTTGGGATTTCTGGTGCCGGCCAACTCGGCTCAATTGCCTTTTCTTTTTACTGCTCCCGCTTTTAGATCGGCGGGTCGGGTCCGGTCACTTAATTGTTTACTTTTATTTATGGTACGTGAAATTTCACGTTCACCTATTTGAATATTTAAACTGATGAATAATAAGCTACCATTTAAAAGTTCTCATTTCATTATATTTATAAAAGATTTAAAATTGAATTAATAGTTTTGAATCTGCTTGATGAAATATTTTAATTCAGGAAGAACATTATTTATTTTTAAATTTTGTTTACTTAAATAACAAAATTCATTAAATTTATATACTAATTATA
>CATIWR010117550.1:0-18011 GCA_949677035.1 Omphalea diandra | reverse complement strand
TTTTAGTCCCTCTTCTTCACTCCTTAAGCACTTCCATCCATCTCCTAATTCCTAGATGCTCCTTATACTTTTAATTAAGCTCTAAAACACCATTATTTATGATGCTATAATAAGCACACAACATGAAATAATTTGTCATATAGCTATGCAAACACTGCATATATGTTCAAGTATCCCAAATGCAACGATGTCATTGTCATTGTCGTGTTTTTACAATTCACATGTCTAAATGATTATTTATCCTGTGCATATGTTCATGTGAGATTTCATATAATTTGTGCAATGAATATATTCATGTGATAATACCAATGAATAGGGATAGGGATGTTACCGTTTTCTTTTTCTTTCCTAGTTGAATTCTCTTGGGTTTTCAGGGTTTAAAAGGGTTCCTTTATAAGCTTTAGCCACTAACTAAGGTTAGGTCTTGTACCTACGATCCCTATTCTCTTATTTGATGGAATAAGGATGAAAAAGAAAAGATTTTATGCTTATTTCTTAATGGTTTGAACACATCTTCTTATGTTCTTTTCTCTTCATTTCTTTATGTATTTATGTGACTATTGCTATGGATATGGTTGGGATAAGGAATCTCCCATTCCCAAGGATCTCATGATCCTAATGTATGTTTAGGTTCCCTTTACTATTTTTATGGGTTTTATCTTTGCCACCAAGAGGGGATGACGAGCTCATTAGGTTAACCACATTCTTTTCCTTTTTATGTGGTTGCTTTAAGCATGTTTAAGGGAGAGAGTCCATCACTCTATGATCCCTCATCTTGGTTGTTCTCATAATCTAATAAAACACATGCACTTGTGGATTTATTATTGGTTTCTCCACCATCATAGTATCCTAACTCTTTTAATAGTTGTTATCTTCAGGAATCTATGACTCTTTGAGAGTATTAATGGATAAGGATCCAATGATCCTAAGAATACAAGTTAGTAACTTTAATCCTTGCCCAAGGCCTCTCCTTTATCCTCCATATGCAATATATGAGTTCCATGCATTATGTCTCCATATTGATCACGCTTTTCTTTATTCATGCTTTATATATGTTTGCCATGTTATCTTGCTATTGATATGACACGATGGACTCATAAATAAGGGTGGCAATTCATGTCAATTCGTGTCAAGATACGTGTATAACATAAAAATGCTCAACTCAAACACAACCCATTTAATTAATCATGTTCAACCCTAACATAGACATGTTTATAAAGTAGGTTACATGATATGACTTGTATAACTCATTTAATTAATTGTCATTAACGTGTCATGACACGAAAATACAAGTCAACCTAAAGACATATATTAACTAAAAATTATTCATATATTGAGAAAATATACATTAAATATTAACAATCTAAGTAAATTTAAGTTGAATTTAAAGATATTTTTTTACATATAAATATATTTATAAATTGTATTTAAATGTGTATATTTGTGTCATGTATTACATGTTAAGCCATTAACCTAATTATATAATCATGTCTATTATGGGATGGATGAGTCAACCTGTTTAAACCTAATTTTTTTGTTTTGTCATAAATAGGTTGACTCATTTATGACTCGAACTTGTTTATGCCAAACTCAAACCCATTTAACTAAGTGTCGTGTCATATCGTTTAATCGGGTCATGTAAAAAATTGTTAGCCCTACTTAGAAACATGATAAATCCCCTAACTTTGAGATATGGTGAAAGCTTTGGAGCGCATTCCATTTTGTAGGTCTATTTTATTGTTTTATTTATATGATATCACTAACTTATGTGTTTTTTTGCTGTGTAAGTGATTATTTGAGTATGTGCTAGGTTTAACTTTGCATGATGATCTTGATGATCATGACTATGGTTATTGATATGCATGACCTCCTATTTTAAATATGACATGATCCCCTTCTCTTTTAAGATTGGTTATAATGATGCTTTTATATGATTGATTGGATTGTGCTAGCAACATGCCTAAGGGCATTAACTAGACTAATTAATAATAAGCTTAAAATGGTAAAAAGTGAACTAAAGATGCTCAAAGGCTAAATCCTAATATTTGGGTTGTTTAGGGCACCTAACTTCTTACCTAAGCCATACCTAATTTTTGAACCTAATCTCTGATGGGGTAAAGACTAATTAGGCCTTCTAAATAACTTAGATAGGTTTAGATTTTGTTCTTGCTTGAGTTCTTGTCCCAACCATAGTTAGGTGACAACTCCACCTTCTATTAGGGATGGTACCAATGTATTGTCCCATCTTAGTCCCCTAATAATCATCAAAATTAGAAAAAAGGGCTTTAATCTTGTGTGAGGCTTAAAAGATCCCCCGTTGATCCAAACATGAGCCACATTAGGGATTATTACCAATGTATGAACCCCCATCCTCTCAATCCCTATTGATTAATAAAAGGTAGGAGTTGCAAGCAAAGTTTCACTTATTTGAGCACAAACCTATTCCACAATTTTAGGTGCTCATGTACCCTATTTGCCATTTCCTTTAATTTTCTTGCTTATAATGTCTTTGTCTCTTCCATCATCTTTATAACAACTTATCAAAAGATGAACTTTTATTCAAAAATTTAACTAATACTCACTAATCAAAGAAAAACTTAAATAAATAATAATAAAATTAAAAGCTTAGGTTACCTCTTAAAAGTGTTATTTTAAGGTCTTATAGCTTGATCCCTCCTTCTTTAGCCAAGTATGGTGATGAAGTGAATGACGTCTTCATGCTTCTTTGACTCCACCCCATAGTAAGGCTTGAGATGTTAATGTGGATAAATTTTCTCTATCACAAAAGGTCCCGACCACCTCAATTTTAATTTTTTAGGAAATAATCTCAAGCTAGAGTTATGGAGCAACACTTATTGTCCCTCTTAGAAATCACATCGCACAATATGTTTATCATGCCATTTCTTTGTTTTCTCCTTATAGTTCATGGCATTCTCATATGCATCCAATCATAGCTCTTTTAACCCATTAAGTTGAAGTAACCATTTCTCGCTTACTTCTTTTAAATAATAGTTAAGTGCTAATAAGCTTTATGTTTGAGCTTAACTGGTAAATGACAAGCTTTACCAAAAATATGGCTAGGTGAAGACATGATAATTGGTCATTTGAATGTCTACCTATATGCCTTTAATGCATCATCTAATTTGGTAGACCAATCATTGTAAGAGTTTAAAATTTTCATCTCCAAAATTTGCTTAAGTTCTTAGTTAGATATTTTAGCTTATGCATTTGTTTGAGGGTGGTACAGTGTAGCAACCCTTTGATCAATTGAGGTTTGGCATCCTTTCTCACTAACAAATATTTGATTGTTGCATAGTTTGTGTACATTATTACTTTGGATCATAAGAGGTAATAACAAAACTTCTCAAATGCAAGCACTATAACAAGTAATTCTTTCTTCGTTATCGTATAATTCATTTAAGCATCATTAAGAACTCAACTTACATAATGTATAACATAAAGCTTGTTGTTCCTTCTTTGCCTAAGTACTGCTCCAATAACATAATCACTTGCATCACACATGAATTCAAAGGTTTCCAATTTGGGGCTGCCATTACTGGTGCCAATATTAACTCTTGCTTTAACCTATTAAAAGCATTATCAAAATCATTAAAAAAGTGAAAAATTCACCTTAGCTAACAAACTACAAAGAGGCTTAAAGATTTTAGAAAAATCCTTTATAAATTGCTTATAAAACCTGACATGACTAAGAAAGCTTCTAATAGCTCTAACGAATACTAGTGGTGGAAGTTTTTTTTATCACTTTAATTTTTGCTCTATCGACTTTAATCCCTTTTGCTAAAAATTTATGTCTAAGCACAATACCTTCTTACACCATGAAGTGACATTATTCCCAATTAAATACTAAATTGGTTTCTCTAAATCTTATCAATACTCTTTCAAGTTTTTCTAAGCATTGGTGAAAGGAATATCCATGCACTGAGAAATCATCCATAAACACCTCAACATAATGTTATACCAAGTCTCAAAAGATTGCCATCATATACCTTTGAAAAGTGGTTGATGCATTGCAAAGACCAAAAGACATCCTCTTATAAGTAAAGGTTTTATAAGTATAAGTAAAGTGGTCTTCTCTTGATCTTTTAAAGTGATATAGATCTCTTTAATATCCATCTAAGAAACAATAGTAGACATGCCCAATCAATCTCTCTAACATTTGATCAATGAGTGGAAGGAGAAAATGATTTTCCTAGTTACAACATTCAATTTGTGATTGTCTATGCACACCCTCTATTTAGTAACCCTTCTCCTCATGTGAATAAGTTCATTATTCTCATTGGCCTCTACATTATTCTTCTTTTCTTTGGTATGCATTGTATCAGGCTAACCTAAGAGATATTTAAAATTAGATAGATGATTCCAACATCATGCAACTTCATTACCTCCCCTTTTACAACTTCCTTCATCTTTGGATTAAGCCTACTTTGGTGTTCAATTTATTGTCCTTTAGTGCCCTAGAAAGGGGGTTGAATAGAGCAATGACAAATTTTATAAATTCAAACTAAATGCATAAATAGATGAAGAATCAACATATAAGATTTATAAAGGTTCAACATAACTTGCCTACTTTCTCTCCTCTAGTATTTCCATTAGAGCCTTTACTATAATGATAGCTTAAGGTGTTATCAATAACCTTTACACAATTAAATATTTGGGCATTTATCAAGCCTTTACAAGTGACAAATTCTTTGGCATTATCAACCCTTTACAAGTAGTTCATAAATATTACTTAACCTTAACCCAAAGTAGTTTTCAGACACTACCTTAAACCTTTCACAAGAGATATTTTCAAATTGTCTCTCAACTCTTAGTTGCAAATCAAGAGATTATTACACTTTTAGGACACTTGTCCAACACCTATTGCAAAAGAAGTAAAACTCTTGTGCAGCCCTCGACGCCAGTTGAAAGTAGGTAACACCTTTTATGTAGTTTAGCTAAGTTTGCTTTGATTATCATCTTTTAATGCTTAGAGTTGTTTAATCTTTAGCTCAAATAAACTATTCTTCTTTAATCATTATAGTTCAATGAATTTATGTACTTATAAGTTTTAACACAAATAATCTTGGGCAAATGTTAGTCCTAAGTCTTGTTTGTAATCATAAAAACAAGAGCTTAGAACTTAGAAGGTTCAATATTCTTTCTCTTTTTTATTATAACAAATAATACTTCAAAGGCTAAGGATAAGAAGGTTGAATAACATTTCATATCAGGTTATAAATTCTTAACTCCTCCTTAACCTATTAAGGTTACCAGTTAAATTATTATGTTTATCTTTTATTTCTCTTCCCCATGCTCATTATACATAGAATTCTCTACCCCCTTTAACATTATCAAAAAGAACAAAAGTAAAGATCATGAGCATAAGTAATTCAAGTCTATTCATAGAAAAAGAACACATATGAGCACATTGAAAAAGAAGAAAAACTTATTCAATTTTTTTTAAAAAAAGACATGCAAGATGTAGTCCATCATCAACTACAATTTACAAAAAGACTATGAAATGCATAAAGTATTATGTAGATGGAGCATGAGTAGAAGTAGTTTTGTAAAGAAAGGTAAGGGTTAGTTATATGGTTTCTATAGGTACTGCAGGCTCTTTAAGGTCTAATGTTGCCTCTGGTTCTTTAGAGGGAGGATCCTTGGAATCTTAGCTCTTTATAAACAGTTCAACTAGCTCCTCTTGATTAATTATACTCTCTAGTTGCAGATTCAATCCTTTAATAATCCAATTAAAGGTTTGGGTTACATCCTTCAACTGACCCTTGAGTTGGTTCACTTTTTAGTGGAGGAAAGATGAGGATTCTTCAACCCTTCTAATAGCAGTAGTAAGTACTAATAGTCGTTTAAGAATTTTTTTGCTTAAAAAGAGACAAGGATGGAGTAGGATCACTAGATCCAATACCCTTTGTCACTTCAACTCCAACCTTAACCACTGCTTAATATTCTCATTTTCTTCTTCTTGAGGAACTTCTCTTTCCTTAGGCACTAGTTTGATCAACCTATTGTCCAACCTTTATAAGATACCCATACTTATCAACATCTTCTCACTAATGGGTTCTTTTACTGATAGCTTCTCCAACATGATTTCTATTTCTTCAAGTTCTTCATTAGTGGGGGAGGGGGAGAGGGAATAACCTTCACCGATTTTGCTAACGTTGTGATGAAATGAGTTATCATAAAGGCATTTGATTTATCCACTTGTCCATCAATTCTTTGCATTAGTAGCTAAGGGGTGTTCACTTTCTATTTATTTTTCATACACCATAGATAAAATAGGTCCATCATGGCGCAAATTCCATTAGATTGCCCTTACTAGCTGATGTTCTAAGTGATGAAGCAATAAGCAATCCTTAAAGTATAACTTTTGATCTTGGAGGCCTTGTTGTTGTTGTAGTGTGTAGTTCCACTAATGATTGACTTCTAAAGTTAATTGACTTCAATTTTAAAGGTTAGAGATGGCTTTATCGAACTATTATTTATTACATCAAGGCATTTAGCTAAATCATTTAGGTGAACCTTGTATTTCTTCTTAAATAACTTGAATTTGATTGTGCCTTACTCAATATTCACTTCACAATCATTTCCTAAAACCTCAAAAGTTATAAGGAACTCAACCGTTAACTCCAAATAAGAAGGTTCTTTGATGTGGCAAAAGAATTCACATTTATGCCAATTATGAGCTCCTCCACTTGCTTTGCTAAGTGGTATCTCTATAGGTCATTCCAATCAAAAAATTTTCCACCACACAGTTATCTTTTTAGTAATTTGTGAGCCATTTCCTTTTCTTTGTAATTTTTTATGTACAATTGATGAACCATTGCAGCAACTGCTTCCATTGAGAGAGGTTTAGGTTCTTGCTCTATTTTAGGTGCCTTCCCCTTTCCCTTTGATTCATGGGTTGCTTTGGCTTTCTTTCTTTAATATGAGTCTATATTTGATGATTCTACAACTCTCTTTTTTTATTGAGCCAACATAAAGGCAAGGTTTTCCTTAGTGTCAAAGCTGGAACTAGAAGAAGATGATTGGGGGTTCTTTCTAACATCTTGTTTAAATCTCTTAGTGGTACCGATTTTGGGTGCCATGGAGAGTGTGATTAGCAAAAATTATGTAACAAAAATTGAGAGAGATATGGAGAATGCAAAGCAAGAACAAATAGTAAAAAATGATTTAGGGTTAAAGGGGTTTAAATAGAAGTTCAATAGGCCACCCACTCCCTTTATTTTTTCTTTAAAATATGACTATTGGGAATGTCAATGACTGTGTCGAGTGAGATGATGGTTGTTAGACATGATCATTAGCTTGGTCTTACAAGTTGCTCACCTAATGATAGTGGCAGGTTCGTAACCACCATTGAAAAGATAACAATGATTATTGGTTATTCATAATGATCATAGAGACCAACAAACAAAAAATAAAAAACTTTACATGTGATTCAACAATCATTGTACATAATGAAATAGTCGTTGAACATGTTCCTTAAACAAGCACTCAGTTAAAACCATTTTTTTTTATGAAATAAAGGACATGAAAGCTTGGCTGATAAATATTTTCAATCAAATTCAACGAAATGATCATGAATTCAATTGAAATTTGGACAAGTTAATTATGATCATTCATAATTAAAACTTTTAGTCAATGAATCTAAAAGCTTTAATAGTGATCAAATATCAACAAAGGCAACACGGTTCAAAGGATAAATTAAGAAAGAGATGAACTTGTTTGAAGCTACGATGAGGTATTTTCATCATTCATGCCAAGTTCCTTTTTGATGAATTGCATCCTTTCATCATAAAGAGGTTTAGTGAAAATCTCTTTGTATAGTTTTTAATCCATATTCTTGCAATATTCATCCGTGTTTAACTTGATGTTGGCGCTCATTAGTGTTTTACAAGGTTTGTTATTGTTCATGCTAAATCTTTTGATTAGCTCCTTTATATATTTGTCTTGGTTGATGAAGATTCTTGCCTTTCCTTATTTGATTTATAATCTAAGGAATAATTTAAATTCTTCCATCAAACTCATCGTAAACTCACTTTTCATTGCTTTTGAGAAATCACCACATAAACAAACATTAGTGGCACCAAATATGATATCATCTATATATACATATTTATACTAACAATGTATCTCCATTCTTTTTCTTAAAAAAAAAAGTTGTATTTACCAACCTTTAGTAAAACCTTTCTCTACAAGAAAGTTGCTCAATCTCTCATACCAAGCTCTTAAAGCTTACTTCAAGCCATATAAGGCTTTGGTGAGCTTATACACGTGCTTAGGAAAGTAATCGCTTTCAAATCCAGTAGATTGTTCAATAAAGACTTCTTTTTCAATGTAACCATTGAGGAAAGCACTTTGACATCCATTATCCATTTGGTATAACTTGAAGTCCATGTAAGATGCAAATGCAAGGACATTCTAATGGCTTCAAACCTAGCTATAGGTGCAAAGGTCTCGTCAAAGTCAATCACTTCTTCTTGGTTATAACCTTTGGCTACTAACTAAGCTTTGTTCATAACAATGACTTTATGCTCTTCAAGTTTGTTTCTATAAACCCATTTAGTTCAAATAAAAGAATGCTTATAATGTCTAGGAACTAGGGTTAATACTTTGCTTCTTTCAAATTAATTGAGTTTTTTTTACACCACAAAAACCCAAATTTCTTCTTTAATAGCCTCATTTATGGTCTTACGCTTAATGAGGGATACAAAAGCAAGATTAGTACATGCATTTGTAAAAGATGATCTAATTGTTACCCCACTTAATAGATCATCAATGATAAGATTTTTTGGGTGATCTTTCATGAAAATCCAGTGCCTTTCCAATTGAGTTTGCTTTTCATTAGGAGTTGGGGGAGATAAATCTTCATTTCTTTCATTTTTTATGTCTTGTAGCTTTTCCATAATCTTACATTTTTCTCTAATATTTAGCTCATTTATGGGACCTATAAGATCACTAACATCTTATTCTTTTCTCGAAAAAGTGGGGTTAGATTCATTAAATATAACATGCATAGACTTTTCTACAATAAGAGTTCTCTTATTGAAGACTCTATACCCTTTTCAAGTGGTAGAGTATCCAAGGAAAATTCCTTCATCAGATTTGGAGTCAAGCTTACAAAGGTTATCTTTAGTGTTTAGAATAAAACACTTGCAACAAAAAACTCTGAAATATGCAATCTCAAGCTTTCCATTGTTCCACAACTCTTAGAGTGTTTTCTTTAACAAAGGACTATTAAGACTCTATTTAAGACATAACAAGAAGTATTTATGCTTCTGCATAAAAATACTTAGGAAGATTGCACTCATTCAACATGGTTTCAGCCATTTCTTGAAGAGTTCTATTTTTCCTTTCCACCACACCATTTTGTTGTGGAGTTATAGGAGTTGAGAAATTGTGTGAGATACCATACTCTTTATAAAAACTATGAAACTTAGCATTTTGAAACTCACCTTTATAGTCACTCTTAATAAAAGAGATTTTCAAATCCTTTTGTTTTTTAATTCTCTTGGCAATTAAAAATGTCAAAACAAGAATCTTTATGAGAGAGGAACAACACCTAAATATATCTAGAGAAATCATCTATAATGACAAATGCATAATGCATGCCTCCTAAGCTAGATACCCTAATAGGACCAAAAAGTTCCATGTGAAGCAATTGCAATAGTCTAGAAGAACTTACCTTGTTCTTGGCTTTAAATGAGCATTTAATTTGTTTACCTCTTTGACATTCTCAAACTCCTTCCTATGTGAACTTGACTTCAGGTAGACTTCAACCGAGTCTCTTCTCTTTAGCTTATTGAGGAGTTTCATCCTACTATGTCCTAGCCTTCTATGCCAAATTTTACCTTCATCAACTATAGAAACTAAACATTTTACATTATGGTTAACAAAAGAGTTTAAATTAATTTCATAAATATTATGAACTTTTCTACCATTGAACAAACTTTTATTTTCACTCAACCTTGATACGAAGCATGCTTGTGACTTAAACATAACTCTAAGGCCTTTGTCACATAACTAACTTACACTAAGTAAGTTGTACTTGAGTCCATCAATAAGTAGTACGTTATCAAGGATATCATCCTTACCAACTTTACCTATGCCAATAATTTTAGCTTTGCCATTGTCTCCAAAAAGACACATTTCCAAGACCTTCAATCTTTTTCAAGTGTGGGAAGAATTTTCTTCTCTTATCATGTGGTTTGAACATACATTGTTAAGATACTACTATTGCTCTCCAACTTGAGATTTCAAGCACATTTACAAAACAAAGAAGGTCATACCTTAGGCACCCAAACCTTTTTAGGTCCTAACAATTAGCTCTTACCTACTGCTCATCATGCCTTGTATATTAACAATGATAGGCAATGTGGCCATATATACTACAATAGAAATAATCACCATCAAAGTGAGTTGGTATCCTACCTCTAGGTGGTACATACATATAATGTCTCTGAGACTTATAGCTTCTTCAAGCAGTGTGTTTAGGAGTATTTCGCATGTGAGGAACACTCTTATGTTGTGTGTGTTTATACCCATAATTATGCTAATTTTTGTGTCTTTGCACATTTTACCTCTTAGGCTTGTAAGAGTGATACATGTAAGCATATTTTGCTCTAAGGCAAGCATTTCTCAATTGTGTGTGATTGTGTTAGGACTTTTTTCTTGAGCCATTATTAGTGGCATTTCACTTTTTGAAAACTTTTTGCTTCATAATATATTTAGAAACATTATTCTTTTTAGCCTTAATAAAGATTGTTTGAGAAATGAAGGGAGCCATTGAAGTTGTGGCATTATAACCTAATCCATATTTAAAGGATGGACTCCTTTAAGCCTTAAAGATGGAGTTTAACTTCTCCTTTTTCTTTAGTGAACTTGCTAAGATTTTCCTTTAGTTTAAGGTTCTTAACTATGAGAGACTCTACCTCCTTAACTAAAGTTTCTTGACTCCTAGCACTTTCTTTCAAATATTTGTTATCTTTTTAAAGAGAAGAGGCATTGGACTTAAGAGTCTTAATGCTTATAATGAGTTTGGTAATTATAGATATAACTTATCTTTGGAGTAGTAGTAAAAAAGATTTACCTCTTTGTCACCATCATTATCACTATTACTACTAGATGTGTGTTCACTAAAAGATTTATTTGATTACTTCTCAGTTGCCATGAGATAAAAGTTGACAAATTCCTTTCTTTTTTTAAATCTTTATCAAGTTCAAAATCACTAGTGTCATCCTAAGTGGCTTTGTACCTTTCCTTTCCTTTCTTGGAGGTGTCTTTTCTAGAAGGGGCTTGCTTTTCTTGATCTTAGGACAATTTGATTTTATATGCCCTTTCTCATTGCATCTGCAATAATTAAGTTGACTTTTGGCACCTCTCTTCTTGTAATTCTTTGCTTTTTTACCTTTTTTATTTGAAAAAGAATTTGTTTACTTAATTGGTGATGAAGGCAAGATGCTCATCTTTACTGCTATATTTATCATCACTAGAAAAGGAAGAAGTTAGTAAATAAGAAGTAGAAGGAGTTTTAGAATGTACCTCTTTAGCTTTAAGTACGAAGTCTTTCTTTTTCATCCTTATGTTTTTAGCAGGCTTCTCAATAGTGATCTCATAAGCCAATAACTTTTCCATAAGCTCATCAAGTGATAAGACTTTCAACTTGTTGGCTTCCTCTATAACTATCTTCTTAGCTTTTCACTTATCCTTGGGAAGTGCTCTCATAATTTTTGCTACCATGTCTCATTTGTATATGACTTCCCTAAAGTCTTGAGAGTGCCCATAATGTCTATGAATTTGTTGTACATCTCAGTAATAGTTTCACTAGGCTGGTATATAAATGTTTTATACATGTATGTGTGTATTTGTTTCTTTTTCTTTTTTACTTCATTGGTTTCTTTATGCTGAATCTATAGTGTGTCATATTTCTTTGGTTGATGCACACATTTATAGTTTAGCATACTGAGAATTGTGGATTGCATGGAAAAAACCATGCATTGCTCTTCTATTCTTTAAGTTGCCTTCTTTTCTTTAGCAGTCCACTAATTCTTTGGCTTTGATATAGGAACATCTCTAACTAGCTTTGTTGAAACTTCTCTTCCTTCCTCAAAAATGTCCTATAAGTCAATGGCTTTACTATTGAGGAAGATTTCTATATGATTCTTCCAATAACCATAGTCATCACTCTTGAATAATGAAGGCTTATGGATTCATTGTGATTCTTCATAACTTGCCATGATCTTTGCTCTATGCACTTAAGCTTTGATCAAGAGACTGACTATGATACCAATTGTTGTCCATTAGTATCCTTAGGGCAATGACAGATTTTATAAATTCAAACTAAATGCGAAAATAGATAAAGAATCAACACAATATTTATAAAGGTTCGACACAACTTGTTTGTGTCCTCTCCTCTAGTATTTCCACTAGAGACTTCATTGTTTTGATAACTTAAGGTGCTATTAACAACCTTTACATAAGTAACTTTTTAGGCCCTTACCAAGCCTTTATAAGTGAGGGATTCTTAGGCATTATCAACCTCAGATAAGTAGTTCATAAGTACTACTTAACCTTAACCCAAAGTACTTTCCAAGTACTACCTTAAAATCTTTCACAAGCGATACTTTCAAATAGTCTGTCAACTTTGAGTTACAAACTAAAAGATTATTACACTTTTAGGAGAAAAAAAACTTATTTTTAGAAGAAAGAAAAAAAAAACTCTCTCACTCAAGCAATAATAAATGCTCAAAGTACATTCATATGGTAAGCTTGATGTGAGTAAAAAGTAAAAAAAGTTCTTAAGAAATATGTCCTTCAAATTATGTTTTGAAGATTACACTTTTAGGTTACTCTTAAGCTTGATTAATGAATGTCTTTTGGATTCAAGATTACTCTTTGTTCATTCTGCAACGACCCTTTTTTATTTAGAAAATTTTTCACAATGGATTAATCTCTTAACAGAATAGTTTTCCTTATTTTTCTATTAAGAATGGTTCCCTTTTATAGACTAAATAAGGAACTAGCTATAAGAAAAGAGTTGTCACTTTACATTACAATTGTAAGTAGTTAACACTTGTTGAAAAAACTCCATGCCCATTGCTGAGGCATCAACCATTGTTAATTTCATACAAACGGATGGTTGATAGTCAATATTCTACTTCAATAGTCATTGGTCCTATAGAAATGACCATAGGAACTAGCTATTTGAGAGTAGCTAGCACAAGGCTCCTCCTTTGACTTTTTTTTATGTTTATTTCTCTTTTTCTTTAATGACTGTTGGACATAAGCAATGGTTATTGATTCTAACCTCAATGCCCGTAGGAGATTATTCAACGCTTATTATTGATTTCCAAAAAATGTGATCTTTTTGCTATGTTTTTCAAAAATATGCAAAAGTGATTTAACACTAAATGGAATTTTTGTAATGCCCATTGAAAATATCTAAACGGTTGTTAATTGTTTGAGTGTACCCCATTAGGAGGTCCATAAGGTGTGGCTCACACTATAACACTTTTTCAACATCAATTGTGAGAGTATAATGCCCATTTCGAGATCCAAAGAGCATTTCTCAAACTAGAACACTTCTCTATTGCTTGTTGCGAAAGTGCAATGCCGATTACGAGTTCCAATTCAACATCTGTTGCAAAATCACAATGCCCATTGTGAGGTTTGGAAAGCATAACTTATACTTAAGCATTTGTCTAATGCTAGTGGCGAAATCAAGGTGCCAATGGTGAGTTCCATATAGCATAGCTCATACTAAAACACTTGTCCAACACCTGTTGCGAAAGAAGTAATGCCTGTTATGTAGTCCTTAATGCCTATTGAAAGTGGGTAACACCTGTTGGGCAGTTCAATTGATTTTGTTTTGATTCTCATCTTTTAATACTCAGAGTTTTTCAAACTTTAGCTCAAATGAGCTTAGAGCAAATTCTTCTCCAATCATTATAGATTAAGGAATTAATATACCTGCAAGTTTTAATACAAATAATCTTAAGCAAATGTTAGTCCTAAGTGTTATTTGTAATCATTAAAATAAGATCTTGGAACCTAGAAGGTTCAATATAATTGATGGCTTGTGATTGTCCTTCAAAAGGATTTTATGCATAAATAAAGAAAGGGCTAATTTCTTTGATGTTGGCAATAGTCCAACCCAAAGTCTTAATTCTTCTTTTAAGCATGGTCAACACTTTGTCCTCTTACTTTGTGGGTAATCGACTAGAGAAGATCAGAGAAGTGTATTATCTTTACCCAAATATGCATATTTGTGATGGATGGGATTGCGATCTAGCTTAGGTGCCTTAATGATGAAAGGCAATGGTGGGGTAAGAATCTATTTTAGCTCCACAAATTCTTTCTTGGATTAACCATATTAAACAACATTTGGAAAAAGAGGGTTAGAAAATATGGTTTCAATTCCTTCCTCTTTGCTAATCTCCCTCACACTTAAATCTTAATGTTTTTAAAGTTGCTTCATCAACACTTATTTCATTAAGTGATAGACCTCATCTATCTTCAAATAATTATCATCCATCATTAGTCTTTTCATGGCTTTGTACACATTAAACTCCATTTGTTCATCTCCACTCTTAAGGTATATTTTCCTAGATCCATATCAATGAGAGCTCTTCCATTTGCTAAGAATGGTCTCCCTAAGAACAAGGGAATCTTATAGTCTTCTTCAAAGTCTAGCATCATAAAATCTACTGGAAATATAAACTTATCCACCTTAATGAGAATGTCTTTAATAATTCCACAAGATACTTGATCAATATATTCATTAGTTGTAAAGATATCCTTATCTTTTTAAGCTCACCTATTTTCAATTCATTAAAAATAAATAATGGCATCAAGTTAATACTAAAATCGAGATCACAAAGGGCTTTATCAAATTCTAATTCACCAATTTCACAAGGTATAGTAAAACTCCCTGGATCTTTAACTTTTTAGGGAAGCTTATTTTGCAAGATGGCATTACACTTTTTTATAAGGGTTACTACTTCACACTCCTCAATCCTCTTCTTATTGGAAATTATGCGTTTGAGAAACTTGATATAAGAAGGCATTTGAGCTAATGCTTCAAAGAATGGAATGTTAATATGAATCTTTTTAAAAACTTCAAGGAACTTAGAAAAATCTTTGGTTGTTTTACTATTCCTTTGGTTCTTCAATCTTTTAGGGAATGGAATGGGAGACATATAAGGTTGCACCTTAGGTGGTTATTTAGCTTCTTCCTTTTTTGATCCATGTGATTCCTCTTTAAGCTCGTCTTGATTTTTTTTTCTTCATTTTCTTGCTCTCTATGATCGCGAACTCTATTTTTCACCTCTTTTCCACTTCTCAAAGTAATGGCTTTTACATGCTCTTTAAGATTAACCTTTCAATTAGAATGTAAACTCTTCATTTCCCTAGATGATATAACATTTTCTAATTACCCTAGTTGTACTCTAATACATCAATAGAAGAAGAAAGATGTTTACTAATTTAATCAACTTTAGCATTTAACCTTTTTAAAGCTTCATCTTATGCATCCATCCTCTCTTTAATTTTAATAATGAACTTTTCCATCACAACCTCCAAACCTAATTTCTTTTCTTATTGCTTTTGTGCTTAAGAACCTATGGGTACTTGTAGTTTTAAGGCATTATTCCCATTCTAAGAGAAATTTGGATATTATAGAATTGGAATAAGGATTATTACCTTATATATTATTGAAATTCCTTATAAAGTTCACTTGTTCAACATTCAAAGAATTAAATGGGTTACCAATATGGCAATCTGCACTCACATGACCACCTACTTTATAAAGCTCACAATAAGTCATTTGCATACTTGGGGAAGAGATAACATTGCAATTCATGACATTGATTTGCTTAGATAATGTTAACCCTAGTGCACTAAGAAGGGCGGGTTGAATTGGTGTCAAATTTGAACTTTTGATTTTGGAGGAAGCTCACAAATATGAAAGATTAGAGAAAGAGAAGGAGAAGAATGAACACAAAAGTTTTATAGTGGTTCAGGTATTAACCAACCCTACATCTACTCTCCAATTCACCAATTGCGTGTTTCATTCAATCACTAGTGTTTTACAAGCTCACACTCAACTTAGTGTTTAGGCTCACACCAAACCTTACAAGTGTTTTCCCAAGGCTCACACTCAACCTAGTGTTTAAGCTCACACCAAACCTTACAAGTGTTTTTCCAATGCTCACACTTAACCTATGTGAAAGTTTTACAACTAGGCTAACTCTCAAACATAGCTAAGAGTTTTCTATTCAAGGGCTCACTCTCAAACCCTACATAAGTTGTTTAAAACTCACACCAAACTATGTACAAAGAAATGAGGAATTAAAGTAGAGAATTAACTTTGCAAGAACTTTGACACTGTCAATGGTTCTTCTCTTGCATTAACATCAATTCGGTGGAATATTTATAGCCCACCTCCACCAAAGAGACCTTACTCTAAAACTATCAACAAATCTCCAATATGTGTTAGTTAAATTTTACATTAAATACTTGTCATGCGAATGTCGCGGTCGCAAATTTTCAATTTTCAATTTACACTGAGGAGCTGAAAATTGCAGTAAGAACCCCATCTTGTGTCTAAGAGTAGTCCACGTGTCAGCTGTCCATTGGTTGTCTAAGAAAAGTAGTCGTTGGTCTTTCTAACAGATTTTAAATTATGTGGTAGAGAGTTTGCTTTTTCATGAGTGCAAATGAGACTGTGAATTCCTCTGTTTGGTGAGAAAACTTCAACTTCTTGAGTCGCGATTGTGAACAAGACTTCACACTCGCGATTTTGATTTCCAACAGTTGTCTTGGACACTTGGCGTGTTGTGGCTATGGCTTTGGTTCCTCATTTGTCACTATGAAATTTACGGTCGTGAATTCGGATGTGATACCCACTGTGAATTCCTCTGTGACTCAAGCTCACTTTCTTTGGCTAAGTCACATATGTGAACTCGCCGGTGAATTCTTCTGCCCTATCTTCATCTATTCTTGTGGCTGATTCACAATCGCGATTTAAAATATACACACCGCAATTTGGATGAACTTTATAAGGTTGGAGATTTTGAATTCCAATGAAGATAACTCTTATAAACTGTAAAAACAACACTTAAAATTGACATTAGAACCTTTCAATCTATATTGTCAAGATCAGAAGAGAGTATTGACTTAGGTTTGAACAACTTAGTCCAACAATCTCTCCCTTTTTGATTTTGACAATCTATATTGAATATGCAAAGGATAAAGAATCAATTATGCACGCTCCCATGAAAATGATTATGAAGTGTTTCAAATCATAAGTATGAAATTGCTCCCCCTCAATCCATACTCCCTTTTAGTTATTCTAATAAGATAATTATCAATTTTATCTTCTCTTTTTGTATGTTCTCTCTTTGTATATGCAGTCAATTATCTCTCCCCCTTTGTGAAGATAAAAAAGAGAGGAATAGGACGTAATAAGATAGAGAATGAGGAATATGAGAGGGAATGACCATAAACTTGTCAATTGTACAAACTCAAATTTGAATAGCAAACATAAGTAATTTTGTACAATTAATCACAATATGTTACATAAGAAGATAAATGGATGAAACATAAATGTAAAATAATTCAAACATTTAAAAGATGCTCAAACACACAAACTAGGGCTAGAAATTTAAGAATTTTCATATGGCCCTAGTATCGAGTATATGATTATGATTTGAACATTTGAAATGTAGAAAACCTCAAATGCAAAATGAATTGATTCAACTCATTATATAATCAATCAAATCAAATCAAATCAAATCAAACATGTCAACACATATATATATCAAGTAATAAAACTCCCCCTAAATGTATGCATGAATATATTCAGTTAAAAACATAAGGGATAAAAGATACACTATAAGTTCAGTCTCAATGGCTTGATACCAAATAACCATTTGAAACTTTTATCTCTTCTTCATTAGCAATCTCCATTCACCTTTAGATTTTCCATGATGAGAATT
>CATIWR010117548.1:0-29829 GCA_949677035.1 Omphalea diandra | reverse complement strand
AAAGAGCACTTCTAGAACTTAGTTTAGCAAAAAGCAAGTTTTTGTTGCCCTTTCCATCGTAAAAGTCGAGTATGTAGCTGTGGGTTATTGTTGCACCCAAGTTCTTTGGATGAAACAACAATTAAAGGATTTTGGCAAAGTAGTTAATCATATTCCTATTAAATGTTATAACACAAGTGTTGTTAATCTCTTTAAGAATCACATCCAACACTCTAGGAGCATGCACATTGACATTAGACATCATTTTCTTATAGATCATGTGCAAAAGGGTGATGTTGTGTTAGAATTTATTGACATGAATCATCAATTTGCATATTTTCACTAAACCTCTAAATGAAGAAAGAATGAACTTCATTAAGAGAGGATTAGGTATGCTTGATGGAAGCTCTCTAAACTAAAAATTTTGATCTTATGTATGAATGTTATGTGTATTGGTTGTTAATTATATGTTTGATTTTTTTAAGTGGATTTTTCCTTGTGGATAACAATTTTGATTCTTTCAAAACTTGGTTTTCATCTTTATCATTGCTTACTCATAATTCATGATCGCTATTCTTTCTTCAAGATTGCGAATTACAAGTCAAAATCACTCGGCTACCAAACATCAATTTACAGTCGCGAAATTTTCGCTCCACCACGAATTTTAGTCAAGTTTTCAAATTTTGACCGTTAAGGCACGTATTCTATAGGAAATTATTCACATTTTTTGAAATTCGCAATTGCGAGGCATGATTTTGTTGATGCGAATTTAGGTAATTATCTGGCAATTAAAGTGATTTGATGGTCAACTGTTTCTAACTTTTCATTCAACTATCTAGCCATTTCTAGCCTTTTGTATACCTTTTCAATGGCTATATAAGGCCTCCAAATAGTGATTTTCATCACTTCATTATACTCTCAAACTCTCTTACCTTCAAAGCATCGAATTCTTCCAAATTCTTTTCATCTCTTGTAATGGCCCTAAATAAGATCTTTAGAGCAGAAAAAGGAAAGGGAGTCACTCAACCCTCTGCACCCCCTGCACTCTAACTCATGAAGGGAGTTACTAAGGAGGAGAGGGAAAGACACAAATCTAATTCCTCCAATATTATACTCCCTAACAAGATCCCGTCTACTTTTCTATTAGAAACCTTAGGCATCAATATTGAAATTTGGGCTTTTCTCTCCAATCTTAGCTGGAACGAGTTCATCTTCCAAGATGAACCCAGATACGAAAAAGTTGTACGAGAATTTATGTGCACCGTCTAACATAATCACAAAGTCGAATCTCCCGCGAGTCAATACAAGTTACTATTCTTGGCCTTTGGCGATCCTTTCTTCATAACCTTTGAACAACTTTCTTCTCTTTTCAATTTACAAGTCAGAGAAAACATCCCTTTCATAATCGCCGCACTTGATGTTATCTATTTCGAGTTTTGGTCAGAAATCTCCATAGAAACAAAACACAACCCTCGCTCCTCTTTGGCCAAACACATCAAATCCCTACCCCTTTGGATACTCTACTGTATCATCACATTTTCCATCAATGCAAGAGGTGATGGTAATGAGAAAGTGTCCCAAAAAGACTTGGCATTCCTTTTCTGCGTTGTTAAAAATAAACCCATACAAACTGGCTGATAGTTTATGGATCAATTGATTCACACGTGTACCAAACCCAAGAGTCAATTCTTTCTGCCTTCACACATCACTGCCATATACCGTTTCGTTGGAACCTTTGATGAGGAAAAAGAAAAATTCCTCACCAAGAGGCTTCTTCCTTCCTAAGATTTTCTTGACCTCATTAACCTAGTAAATGCCAAAGCCACACACTCGGATACTTATGCCTATACCCTGGGTGCATTTGGAGCCAAGAAAATGGAAACTTCATAAGCATCTAAGAGGAAGAGTCTCCACATTAAAGAAGGAGCAAATCTAGTCCCTCATCCTTAACCTAAACCCAAGTCCAAATTGTCTTTTGCCACTATCAATCGAAATTTGGACAAGATGTTGAGAATGATGAAAAGGATATTCCTATTTCTCTCACATCTTCATAGTGATATGGTAGATCTTCAAGAGAAGTTAGAGGTTCTTTCTTGTCATCTTTCGGACTACACCGAATTTAAAGATTCACAAGATGAAGATGGCAATGAAGAAGTTGAAGAAGGGGATGAAGTAGAAGGAGCCACACATGAGTAAGTAAAAGAAAATTCTGAAGATGATGATGATTCTCCAACCTTCTAGATTAGGGATCCTTTGTATTTTTCTTATTTTTGCGTTTGTGTTTCAAAATATTGTGATCCCACAGTTATAAATAAATAAATTTGTGTTTCTTTGCAAATTTTTGTCTTATGTGATTGATGCATTTTATCTTTTTAATTAGCATTCTTATTTTGATCCTTATGTACACTTATGCTTCTTTTCATTTCCCTTTTTATCTCTACACCCTCTTTTTGATCTTGCCAAAAGGGGAGAGATAAAAACTAAAACCAATCTAAGTCTAAGAGGAAGAGAAAATAATTTGCAAAAGATAGCATAAGTTAAAGGGGAGCATCAAACTATCATACTTAGGAAATTTTACCTTAAGTATTCATTGAATCATACTTCACTCCAACTTCATATTTCTGCATTATTTTCCCTTTGGATCAATCTAAATTGTCAAAATCAAAAAGGGGGAGATTGTTGGACTAGGATGGTTAATCCTAAGTCTTGAACCTCTTTTGATCTTGACAAAAGAGATTGATCAATTTTAATGTTCCAATTAATTGTTGTTTTGTAATTTTTAGTTAGTCTCTAAATAAGAAGTTGGATGAAATCCATAATCTCAAAGTGTCTCCTAATTCGTGATCGCAACTTTAAATATCACAACCGCGACATGGATTAAGGAGGTTGTAAAATTGGACAGGCAAATTTGTGGGCCACTTCTATGTCACGACCCATCCAAAGATGGGAGTGCTAAAGTTATAGATGAATTTGCAATGCGTGTCATGCCTTTCGCGACTGTGAATTTTGAAGTAACTCAAGAAGAAATCAAGTCCACAACCACAACATGACAAGTATCCCAAGTGACCGTTGGAAGACAAAAATCGTGATGGCAACTTGTGGGTAGTGACCGCGAATCATGAGGAAGAAGATGAACATTTTGACAAACCAATTTACGTCCTTAGTCATGCTCTGTACAAGAAAAATCGCGACCACTACTTTTGTGAATAGGGGACAGGCAACGACTATATTTTTTTGGAGAACCAATGAGAAGATGACACGTGGACTAGCTGTTAGACATAAACAGAGATTTCCACCGCAATTTTAGGCTCCCATATGGAAAATTACGACCGCGAATGAAGCCTAACAAGCATTTAATGCAAAATTTGTCTAGCACACTTTAGAGATTTGCTACCAGTTTTATTGCAACGTCTCTTTGGTGGGTAAAGGCTATAAATTCCTCACCAAACATATATAAATGCAAGAGAATTCATTAATTTGTAACCCAAACTCTTGCAATTTTGCTACTCAATCTTTTCTATTCTTTAAGTGATTGCTTGGTGTAAGCATAAACATCATTTGTAAAAGCTATAGTGTGAGCCTGTAAGAACACTAAAGAGAGATAATTATGTGAGTTTTAAAAACACAAGTGTAAAGATTATTGTGTGAGCCTCAAAAACATAAGTGCAAAGGTTGTTGTGTGAGCCTTGAAAATACAAGTGTAAAAGTTAGGTGTGAGCTTAAAAACACCATTTGAAGATAGTGGAACACCCAATTACAGATAATTAGGGAGTGGACGTAGGGTCGATTATACCCGAACCACTATAAAATCATGTGCCACTTTCTCTACTCTTTTCTATCTCTTGACTCTAATTTTTTTTATACACCAATTCAACCTCCCCCCTCCCCCCTTTTTAGTGCCTAAGGCTAACAGCTATGGTATTCAAACACGATTTTCTCTTGCTTTTCCCATGCTAAGTACTTTTCAAAACTACCTTTTCCATTAAATTTTGTCATTTTTGGCTTGTAGTTGTTATTGCAAGCTCAGCTCAACTCATGGTTCAAATTTGAAAGATTATCTGCCAACTGTTTCATTTGATCTTACATGCCTTTCATGGAGCACATAAATTCATTCCTTTCTATCTCTTCCAAACCTACCATTGTATAAGAAGAAGCAAGAAAACAAATGGAATCCTCACAACACTCCCTCAAGTGTTTACACTGAAAAAAATGACACTCGTTACGTGTTTAACTCAAATTTGGCTTTTACCCTCTTATTAGCTCACCATTCTTTGCCTTTTACCTCTCAAGATTCTTTTCTTTATGCTTTTTGAGGACTAAGTTACTTTATATCAAGAGAATCTTAAACATATCACAAATAAGTAAAAACTAGTTCTTAAAACACTTTGAAACAAAAGAGTTGAAAAGAACACAATTGGTTGTACAAACAAATTTTTAAAGATCTAATAGTAATTTAAGAGTTTACAAGGAAGTTTGGAAGTGCAAATTGGTGTTTTGAATGTGGCAAGAAATGTGTCTAGGCCGAATGAGAAAGGAGATTTCAAATTGGCCTTAAATAACACCTTTTGCAATTTTTAGCTTCTTTCCTTTTTTCTTTCCATTTTTATCTCTTTTTTTTTTTTTTTTGCTTTCTTTCTTTTTTAAAAACTTTTAAAGCTAAAATCAAACGTATAATTGTAAGAAACATAAAGAACAACTCAAAAAATATAAAGAAATCAAATTTAGCACTTGCAGGGGTATTGTGGTAATGTTACCCTCCCTTGAATTCTTAGTTATGGTTCAACCCTAGACTTTTGAAAACACAAAAAAAAGATTATTAGTAATAAAAAGAAGTTATTTGGAAGGAAGAAGGATGAAGAAATTGCAAGAAACAAGTTAGAGTTAAGTTTTTCTTAATTTAACAAGATTTTGGCAACTCCTAAATTTTTAGTAATTTCTTAAATCAATCACTTCATGTTGTAATTAAGGACACAAAAAGGGTTAATTAATGAAGAAATTCAAATTTGGATGGAAGAAACGCAAGAAATCAAAGATTTTGCAAAGTCCCTTAATTTAAAAAATTTTTGCACAAGTATGAGATTTTGATAGAATTTGAATCTGATTTCTTTTAATGTGATATATGATGATGAAACAAGAATAAGTAAGGTAAAAAAAATAAAAAGAAATAGATTTAGTTGCAATAATTGAGATATGATAGAATTAGAGAAGAAAGGTGAAGAATGTGAATTGATGAACTAAGAACAATGTAAGAATATAAAGATAGATACCTTTGATCTTGAATCAACCTTGACTCTTATACCAAATGATATAAACGAAGTTGATTTTTGGATCCTAATTTGTATGTATCACAAGTACCAAACTTTAATTCAAAGATCAAAACAAGATAAAATCTCAAATCTCAATTTGACCTCTACAAAACTTGTTTATAGCAACCTAATTTATAAAGATTCAAGAGGTGTTAATCTCAATCTTAAATTAACTAAATAATTTAAGAGCTAGATTAAACGAGTTTGTGAAATTATTAAAAACTCACTTAACAATCTCACCAAGTCCTATTAAGAACTCAATAAGAGAATTAACTCTCACAAGCAATTTTGCTAAAAGAAATATTCTTCATTCATTTGGTTGAATAAGAAGGGTTATTTATAGCCTTTACAAAACTTCTAAAAATTCCTAAGAGTTACTTTCTAATGATACATAATTACCTACACTATTTAGGAAAAATGATACTCTTGAGCTAAATAGGAAAAAAACTAAAAGATACATTATATATCTTCCTAATTATAAAAGAAGTTCCTCACATAAGTAAATATAAAAGTTTCTAATTAGTCAAGGAAGAGAATGATATATTAAGATTTTTCAATCTTGGAAAGAAATTTTGACTTGATTTTTTTTTACTTTTCTTCCATATGTGTCGCCTCTTCATTAGTTCCTCTTTAGGACTTTTATTCTTCCACCAAAAGATGCTTGAAATATTCTTGAAAGTTTCTTAGAATATTATAAAACCTTTTTGGAACCTTCTAGAATCTTCTAGAACACTTTTGTGCAATTTTTCCCATTTGTAGAGTTGGACTTCTTGATTTGATTTTGAGGATCCATATGTGAAATGAAAGCACTAGAATGACCTTTCTTTTTCCTTTATGAAGAAAATTTTCCAAATAAGGTAGGTCCAAATAAGGCAAGTTCAAATATGGCGATTCTAAATATGGCAACTTCAAATAAGGTAAGTCTGAATAAGGCAAGTTCAAATATGGTAGGTTTAAATATGGCAATTTTGAATATGACAGCTTTAAATATGGCAAGTTCAATATGACAATTTCAAATATGGAAGGTTTGAAGCTTTTCTGATACCTTCCTCTTTTTGAAGGATATCTCTTTGCTAGTCTCTTTAATTCTTTGTAACCTTGAGCTTGGCCCAAACTAGGTTCATATCAATTTAACTCTTGCACATTATGCACCCCAACCATTTTATTGCTTCATGCAACCATGTGATTTGACATCATTGATAGTTGGGATGATGATTTTCTTTGAAGATATGTTATTTTGATGTATTTTTAACTAAATTTGAGAAACATAATCAAAATAAAAAAATAAAAATTAGGAAAGTGGGCATAAGGCCAACCACCATTATTTGAAGTGGCTTACATAGGAAATAAAATTATGGCCATGGTAATGGCCCATAAATAAATACTAGGTCTAAAAAAATTTTGGACTAAAGCTTAAAGATTATATTAGGAAGGTTGTTAGGCTTAATTTCTTTATAGATATTTGATGAGTTTTAAGCTTGATTTGATGTTAATCTATGTCTAAACTAAGTTATTTTAAGTTAATTTAGGTTATTTCTCACATTTGAATGCTTTATCAGTGTTTTAGCGAGTTTGGAGCAAATTAGGCCAAAATAGCCAATCCTAACAACTTTAGGGACCAAGCTGAAAATTTAGATGCATGAAGATGAAAGGAACATGGTCGCGACCATGACAAAATTCGTAGGCTGTGATTTCCGTTAGCCTAATGAGAGTCACAAGTTGTGACTCTAGTTGTAGTATGTGACCTAGATGTTCTGTAACTTACTTTTTTGCCCATTTTTTAAGTCTTTTGAAGGAGTATTTAAAGTTAATTTTTAGGGATTTTAAGAGAGTTTTTTTTTTTGTGCACCAAAAAGAGGAGTTTTTGAGAGAAGAAAACAAGGAAAAACATGTTTTAAAGGGAGATAAAGTGCAAGACTTTAAAGATTCATTGGATCAAGGAAGAAGAAGTGGAGAAAGTCGATCAAGACAATTAAAAGATTTCATCTTTTGTTCTCTTATTCTTATTTCGTTTGTTAAGATGAAGCTTTTGCTTTTGGATTTGGCTTATTTTGTTAGTATGTTAGGCTAGATCTTTGATTGAGGACTTTGATGTAGCCATTGATAATGATTAATTGATTTATGGTTTTAATGACTATATTAGGATTTTGTTTTTTTTCCAAGTAAATAGTTCTTGTTCTTAATGCTTGTGATTACTTTATCACTAATTACATTTCTTGTGTTTCATTTATAAATTAAGATATTATAAATTGAAATATACCTAGAATTATTTCCTTTAGGTTAATTGACAAGCAAAAAGATCTACTTAACCTAGTATTATCACTTAAAGTATTACTCCAGTTGATTAAGTAACACATTCCTAGTTCAGCTTGAGAGATGGATATGGAGGAATGATTACGTATTAAGTGACATATTGAGAGAGAGCCTTAACAACTGGAGAGGCAATCGAAAGTTGTAACTGTTAATCCAACATATCATTGAATAATTAATGATTTCATGACTTTCCATTAGTGAGATGAAGTGTCCTAGGTGTTTTATCATAAGATTTTCTATCTTAATTGCTTTTATTTTTTCACGTTCAATTGTTAATCCATTTTATTTTTTTATTACAATAGTAGTCTAGATCCCATTTTTAATATTTAGTTTTTAGATAAAAATAGAATCATCACATTCTAGTGCACTAGATTACACATACTTGTGCACTAGATTACACATACTTGCCCTCGTCTCTATGGGATGATATTCACACATACTTGTGCACTAGATTACTTGATCACCATACTCTTATGGTATTTCTCAAAATGGGATTAAGGAATAATTTAAAAAAGGGAAGGTAATAAGTGAGCTTAGATTTATCGATTGATTTACTTTAACCCACAATGTGAAATTTGATCCAAAGAAATTGGCACCATTGTTGGGGACACGGTGCTTTAATATTAGAAGCTTTGATTCAATTCTTAATATGGAATTTTGATTTTTTTTGTTTGATTTTAAGTGGAAGATTTGCATGTGAAGGACCAGGAGTCTAGACCTAAAAGTGTAAGAGCTAAAACCTTTTGATTTTAGGCTTAAGAGAACTCTTAGAGCGAGTATAAAGAGATAGAAATTGGAAGAACATAACAGGAGGAATCCAATGGCAAATAATTAGGAGAACGAAAGGTCTATAAGGGACTATCGCGTACCACTACTTAATGAACCTTAACTTAGAGCTACTAAACCAATTGTCAATGACAACAACTTTGAGATTAAGTTGACTATCATTCAAATGGTACAAAATAATTAGTTTGGAGGTTTACCACATGAGAACCCATACATTCATAGAACAACTTTCTTAAAGATTTGTGTTACTTTCAAGTAAAATAGAGTTTCAAATGATGTTATCAAGTTGAGATAAATTTCTTTTCCACTTAGGGATAACGCCAAGTCATGGTATCATTCTTTAACTCTAGGTTCGATTACCACATGGGAACAACTATCACAAGCCTTCTTGAATAAGTTCTACCCTCTAGTGAAGATGGCGAAGTTAAGGAATGACATTTTTTCTTTTGGTTAATGGAAGGAGAATCTCATTAAAAGACTAGGGATATATTCAAGGAATTGCTATAGAAGTGTCCTTACCACAGTTTATTAAAGTGGCTTATCCTACAAACTTTCTATAATTGTTTGAGTCCTTTGACAAGCACTTTATATGTTATTACAAGTGGAGCTCAACTGGCAAAAATAGAGGATCGATCTATCCATTGCTTAAGGAGATGGCAATAAATAGTTATCAATGGATAATCAAAAGAATTATGCCAAGAAAGGTAGCAAAAGTTATTAGGTTGATTAATTAACCATTATGTAAGCTCAAATAGCCACCTTATCAAAGCAAATTAATGTTATAAATTACAATTCTATTTCTTATCATATCCCTATCCTCATTCATTAGCATTCTCACAGGAACATATTTATTTCATAAATGATTTACAATCCCACATAAACATATGCATAAGATAAATGATCATTTATATGTGAATTTGATAAGCATGACAATGACACTTGCACCATTGCATTTAGGACACTTAAACAAAGATGTGATGTTTGCATAGTTGTATAGCAAATTATCACATGTTGTGTGTATGTTATAATATCATAAATAATGGAAATTTAGATCCTATTTAAAAGTATAAGGAGCCTATAGGGATTAATAGATGGCTGGAGTAAAGAAGAGGGACTAAAAGGGGAAAAGTGAACTTCTAACCAATGGTAGTGAACCACCATGATTTTGTCCTATTGGAGTAAGTATGAAAATTAAGTTTTTCATCCTTTTGGATCATATTAAAGAGGAAAAATGTGAGAAGCAGCAGAAAAAGGCAGAGAGCTAAGAAAGAAAGAATGAAAGAAGGAGAAGAAGAAGAAGAGGAAAAGTTAGCTGGCTTAGAAGAAACCATTAAGCTTTTCTAATTTTAGTAAAAAAAGATAAGCTAATTTATTTTATTCCCATATGAAATTCCTCCCTCAAAACATGTTAAACATGCATGTTAGGAAGAATTATGGAGTATTTGAGGTAGAGCTCATGTATGGAGGTTGAAGCTTAAGAGAAACAAGAGCTGATTATGTTGGTTTTGTTGTTAGAGCAACTTATTGTACTCACAATTTCATAACACTAGAAGAGGAATTAAGGAAAGTGTAAAAAATAAAACTTGCAGGTTTATGTCTCATATAAATGTATGTTAAGTAGTTTTGCTTAATGTGGTGGTGTGTGTGTAGAGCTATGGCTCCTTCATTAGGGCTAGTTCACAATCTATCGAAATCTCTTTAGTTTGATTATTTTCATATATTTTGATGGTCTTACGTGCTAATTTAGACAAAGTAAAAAAATATGAAATTTGTAGGGTTATATCCCTTCTAAATTTCTATAAAATAGTTTTCTTAATTTGTTGGGTGAAAAGAGATATTATTCTTTGATTGTGACTGATTATAAATTTGATGAAACCTCTTCAGTCTTTTAATTCTATTTTTCATAAATTTGATGGCCATAGAATGAGAATTTGGTGATTTTGCAAACTTGAGAAATTATAGAGCTATTTCTCATATAGATTCTAGTAAATCATTTTTTCCAAGTATATTGTGGGTGAGGAGATGTTACTCCTTTATCTTAACTGATTCTCAAGATGTTAAAACATATTCACCTTAAGATTGATTATTTATTTTGATGACCTTATAGATTGAATTAGATAATGTGTAAAACATGAAAAATGTTCCTTTATGTATTTTATAACTGCTTGAAAATCAATTTTGTGGATTTGTACAATTGGAGATATGGCTAATATTGTAACACCTGATTAAATTGAGATCACATTGAAATAGGGCAAAATTCATAAATTCATCATATTTTTTTGTAGGCCTTATATTGACCTGATATTTGAATATGTGGTATAATTATGTTTCTAGTTTATGTAGAAAAAATAGTCAAGTTGTTTGGATGAATATAACAAAAGTTATAGTGTAGTAAGGTCAGGTTGCCATATGAGAAAAATAAGCTTAAGTACTTTACCCACATGCATGGAACATGAACATATTTCCATGTCAAGCATGTAAAATCATTTTGACATTTTTATAATAATGTATGTATCAAATTTTAGGATCTCAACACTTTAAGGAAGCCAAGAGAGAGGTTCAAACCTACCATAAAGGTTTGGTTGCATCAAAGGTGAGTAAAAGCCATAATTAGATTCTAATGTGTATGTGTGATGATTTTATGATATGGTTGTGTTCTATTATGTATATAAGTGATTGAATTGTGACATTTTACATGTGAAAACAATTCAAGTGAGAATTATATGATCTCAATGATTAATTGGTATACCATTATTAATGAGCACTTGCATATGGAATAAAAAGGATATTGTGACCAACTTGTCAAACACTTGAAAATTGCTTGGAAAAGGGGGTCAATATGTCCTATTGGCACATGTTATTGATCAAATGATTCATTTGGTATATGATGGTTAGCAAAATCAAATGTCACTTGAATCACATGAATTTATGGGAGTAGTGTTTGCCTTACAAGGTAATGACAAAATCAATCTATTAGATTTGCATTTGCATAATCAATTCTTATACTTATAATGTATCCTGATGATATCTAAATGTTGGTTATGCTGTAAGGATTTGATTATTATTTTTATTCATTAAGTTGTGACTTACCAAATTGTAATTATATTTTCAGATACTGAAGCCTAAGGTTTGGGTACTTTGGAGCATAAGTTTTGCATATAGATAGATGGAGCACAGGTGGTCAGCTAAGTTCTAACTCTCACTCGTTGTGTCATGTATATATACCTAGATAGGAATCAATTTATGGTTACCAGCCTTGAACATTATTTAACATATATGTATATTAAATACGTGTTGGATTATGTATGAATGATGAGTTAACTTTTATGCATATGAAATTTTAGACATGATGCCATGATTAGTAAATGAAAATGTTTGTTACATTTATTCCCCAAATATGCAAATAACTACATGTGAACCTTGTAGAGGAGGTGGTCTTGTGAGTACAGATTATTAAGTTGGTAATCCATTCAATTCTTTGACTGTTGAGTAAGTGAACTTTGTGGAGAATTTTAACAATATACAAGTCAACAATTCTTATTCCATTTCTTACAACCCTAGTTGGAGGAATCATCCAAATTTTTCTTGGAATGGGAATAATGCCTTGAGATCACAACACCCCTAGGTTTTCAAGTACAATAGTAGTAGGAAAAGAAATCATGTTTGGAGGTCACGATGGAGAAATTCATTATCAAGACTAATGAGAGGTTGGATGCATAAGATGAAGTTTTAAAAAGGTTTGATGTTAAAGTTGATTAAATTATTAAACATCATTTTTCATTTATTCATGCATTAGAGGTACAAGTGGGGTAGTTGCAAAGGCTCTGTCATCTAGGTAAATGGAGAATTTACCTTCCAATTTGAAAGTTAATCCTAAGGAGCATAAAAAAGCCATTACTTTGAGAAGTAGAAAATAGAGTTATAGAGCCTAAAAAGCAAGAAAAGAAGACACAACTCTAGAAGAGCCTAAGGAAGAATCATATGGAGCAAAGGAGGAAGAAGCTAAACCATCACCAAAAGGTTCAAACTCATATGCCACCTATTCCATTCCTATAAACGTTGAAGAGCCAAAAAGATGATAAAATAGCTAAGGATTTTGCCAAGTTCTTTTAAGAAGATTCACATCAACATTCCATTCCTATAAACATTAGCTCAAATGCCTTTTTATGTTAAATTTCTTAAAGGCATAATTTCCAATAAAAAGAGGCTTGAGGAGTGTAAAGTAGTGATGCTTACAAAAGAATGTAGTGCCATCTTACAAAACAAGCTTCCTCAAAAGGTTAAAGATTTATAGAGTTTTACTATACTTGTGAAATTGGTGAATTAAAGATTGATAAGCTCTTTGTGATATTGGGTCTAGTATTAACTTTATGCATGTGTCTTTTTTTAATGAATTAAAAGGAGGTGAGCTCATGGAGACAAGAATAGCTTTGCAACTAACAGATAGATCGATTAAGTATAGTAGAGGGATTGTTGAAGACTTTTTCATCAAGGTGGATAAGTTCATCTTTCCAATAGATTTTGTGGTGCTAGACTTTGAAGGAGACTATAAGATATCACTCATCCTAGGGAGGTCGTTCTTAGTAATAAGAATATATCTTATTAATGTCAAGCTAGGAAAATTGACCTTAAGATTAAGGGATGAACAAGTGGAGTTTGATGTGTATCAAGCCAAGAGAATACCAATAATGGATGAGAGGTGTTGGACAGTAGAAGGAATTAAGGATGAAAAAGGAAAAGAAAGAGAAGAACAGGAAGAATTAGAAGTAGATGGGCATGATAAGCATATTATGTGACGAGATTTCCAAATAAGTTTGCTTTACAACTCTAGGTTGAGGTTATTTCCCAAAAAATTAAAATTAAGGTGGTCATGAACTTTTGTAATAGAGAAAATTTATTCACATAGAGCAATTGACAGTTTAAATCAAAACGGAGAAAAATTCAAAGTGAATAGACAACATCTTAAGCCTTACTAGGGAATAGAGCCAAAGAAGCATGAAGAAGCCCTTCACTTCACCACCACACCCGATTAAGAAAGAAAGAAGGTCAAGCTATAAGACCTTAAAATAGTGCTTTTAGGAGGCAACTCGAGATTTTATTTTTTCTTGTAATTTGGTTAAGTTTTTCTTTGATTAGTTAGTATTAGTTAAAATCTTAAATAAAAGTTTTTTTTTTTAATCTTTTATTAGGTTGCTATAGACATGGTGGAAGAGAAAGAACATTAAAAGCAAGCAAATTGAAGGGAATTGCAAATAAGGGTGGTAACAATTTTTCATTAAATATCTAATATGCATTTTATGTTACAATGATATTTACCCTCAATTTCGGCATGTAAATGTGTCATAAATATTTGCTAAATTGTTCTTATTTAATTCCATGTCAAAATGGTAATGAAGATGAAGTTTGGTAATTATTTGTTTAAGGAAGTGTGTAGAAGCTTCTAGGTGTTCTAAAATGACTTAATCCATATTAAGAAGGGAACATCATTTATAAGTAGAGCGAAGCTAGCTCCTATTGTATTCTTCCTCTATAGTTGCATTTGAGATACCAATAATATATCTCATCCTAACTAAAGTGAAAGAAAAACAACCGCCCACCACCCAACTTAAAGCTTCCCAAACTAAAATTCCACCTCTTTTAACTGAGATCCCTACCCCTAAACAAATAATAACCTTTTGTTGTTACCATAATGCTTACCAGGAAAAAGGTGAGTTTCCATATTCTCCTAGACAAACAGTAACAATGGAATATAGTTGGAAGAGAATTCCATGTCTCATTGAGGTGGAGGAATCATCTTCAATTGAGAAGGAAGAATAAATAGGAGAACCTATGGAGATATGCCCTTCATCACCAACAAAGGGATGAGGGAGGCCACCCAAGGCAAAAAGGAATAGGGGAAGACTAATGAAGAATTAGATTTATGTTTTTGCTTTAGCATGTAATCCCTCGGATTTAGTTTTATAGGCTCTAAGGGTTAGCATCTTTTCCTTCCTTTAGTGTGTTTGTCTTTAATTTTTTATTGTGACCATGTTAATTAGGAGTTTATGAGGTTCAATTTCAATTTTAATGTTTGTTTTGTGTTTGTTAATATTGATTTAATGTTTTATATTTGATTCATGATGAATTATGCAATATAAAAAACCTAAATTGATGTATTTTAATCATTATTTACATGTTTGAAAGGTGTTTGATGAAGTTTGGCATTGGAGGATTAATTTTAAGCAAATTTATGGGCACTATGGCACTTGTGACCAAAGTTGTGGGTTGTGACTTACTCGAGTGAACTAGGCATCAATTGAGTTGCGGCCTACAACTCGATCACGCTCTAAATGGAGCATTAGCTATCTCACCCATGACATGTCTTGTGGGCTACAACAGCTTTGTGGAATGTGATCTTAGATGAAGTTTTTTTTTTTTTTTTTGGAGGGGGGAGGGACGAGGGGGGAAGGGAATTTTTAACCTAATTCAAATTTCAAATGTTTCTACCTAAACCTTAACCATTTTGCTTTATAAATAAATAATTCAATTCAAACACTTTTATAAAGCTTGAAAATAAGTGGCATTCTTTAGAGCATTACATTTCTGTCCATCTCTTAGCTATGTTCTTAACTATTCTTTTATTTGTTCACTCTTACACAATCACCACCATTACACTTTCTTATCTTTCATCAATTTCAAATAGCTTTAAGAGCATATTCATCAAAAAGGAGGGAAAAGCAACTGCAAAAAGAACCAAGAGACATCTTATCCAAGTTTAGTGTTCCCTTTCCAATTTATAATGATGAAGAAGGTGTGAGATTTCTTTCTTATAATGATAAGGAAGGTGAGAGATTTCTTTCTATAATGTTAAAAGACATATTGCATATAGATATTTGCATGAGCCAAATTTGGCATAAGTAGGGGTTATAGATAAGATGAAAGATATTTTAAGTAGGTTGAGTTGGATGAAGTTTGCATTCACACAAATCCCATCTTGCAAAAGACTCAATCTTAAGTTCTTTTCGACATTACATTTTGAGAATGAACATGAGACTTTCATTGTCTTTAGAATTTTTAGCAATTAATACATTATTTACCAGACCACCATGAAAGATACATTTGGCTTTTACAAAGGGGGAATGAGTGATCATTGTGAAAATTTTAGCGCTATAGCATTTTAGGAAATAATTTTGGGTCAAGATGGAATACATTTTCATCAATCCTTAAGTGGAGCCATAAAAGATAGGTATTTAATAACCCTTCACAATTTGATGGCTAGTGCCATCTTTGGGAAATTAAAAGCATCTAAAGTCTTTAAATTAGAGATTTTCTTATGTAGTGTGTTCATAACAAGTTGAAAGTTTCAACCACTCATCACATCTTTCAATAATTAGTGGGGTTACTAAAAAATCCTGGATAAATGATAGGCATAAGACATATTATAATGGGTTTAGCTATGTTTTTGTATGGTTTTGATCCAAATCAAATGAATAAGGAAGCCTTACCTACTATAACATCTTTCACTCTTATGACATTAGAAAGAATGGGAATTATGACAAGTAAATTTGAAGGACCTAAGTTCACAAAGCCAAAGAACCAAGAAGAAGAAAAAGTTCAAGGGGATAATGAAGAAGAAAAGGAGGAATACATTCCTATTGTTCGACCCCTCATCACTCTTTCCACAAGAGGGAGAAACAAATGCATCTTAAGAGGGGGCCATGAAATTTAGTTCTTCAAACGCTAAACACTATGGATGTAAGATTTGCAAGAATAGAGAGTGCAAAAACATCAAGATTACAAGATTAGGCAATACTTTGCAAGAGCTAACATTGATTTTCCTTCTCCATTAGATACTCCATGATCTCATGCATTTAAAGCTATTCTTCTTAATGTTAATTCATGAAGGAAATGGTAATATAAAAGGTATTATATCATGATTATGCCTATTGATAGTCTAGTTACATGAAATATGATTTTGTTGTCATCATATATCGTGCCATAGAGACAGGCAATAAGTATTGGAATGTGATGACTTTAATTTTTTTTTTTTAGAAATGGAATATTAAAAATGGGATCTAAACTACTAATGTAATAAAAATACATTAAATGAACATTTAATGCAAAAAGACAAAGTCAATTGAGAAAGAAAACCATATGATAAAACACCTAGGACACTTGAACACACCAATGGAAAGTCATAAAATCATTAAATCTTCAATGATACATTAGATTAAGAGTTGCAACTATAAATTGTCTCTCTAGTTATTAAGGCTTTTTCTCTCGAAATGTCACTTAATATGTAACCATTCCTCCAGATCCATCTCAACTTTCCATAAATAAATGAGTTTGCTTTTCAAGGTAGTAATCTAACCTAAGTTTATTTACTTGAATGAGTTCTTATTTTGTACATCTTTTATGGTACTTAGGTGATTATTATTGCAAGCATAGTAACATTATGTATGTTTTGTAAAAGTTATGAAAATTTTGGCTATTTATTTTTTATTACTTAAGGAGAAGCAATGGTTCAAGTATATAGAAATTTGTTAGGATTAATTTGTTTGTAGATATTTAATCAGTTTTAAGCTTGATTTGATGTTAATTTATGTCTAAATTAAGTTATTTTGAGTTAGCTTAGGTTATTTCTTACATTTAAATGCTTTGCAGGTATTTTAGCGAGTTTGAAGCGAATTATGACCAAAATAGTCATGAACCAAGCTTGAAATTTGAATGTGTGTGGACAAAAGGAATATTGTCATGCCCATGACTAAAGTCCCATGCTATGACTTCCCTTAGCCTGAAGAGTGTCACAGGCTATGACTTGGATGCTCCATAACCTACTTTTTTGCCTATTTTTTAGGTCTTTTGAGGGAGTGTTTGAAGCCAAATTCTAGGGTTTTTAAGAAAGTTCTTTTAGGCATTAGAAGGAGGAGTTTTTTAAGAAGAAAACAAGGAAAACACATAAGTGCAAGAGTTCAAAGATTCATTAGTTCAAGGAAGAAGGAGTGGAGAAGGTCTATCAAGACAATTAAGAGATTTTATTTTTCCTTCTCTTACTTTTTATTTCCTTTGTTAAGATGAAACTTTTGCTTTTGGATTTGGCTTGTTTTATTAATACGTTAGGCTAGATCTTTAATTTGGGACCTTATTGCAGCCATGTATAATGATTGATTGATTTATGATTTTAATTAGGATTTTATTCTTTTGTAAGTAAATGGTTCTTGATCTTAATGTTTGTTATTGCTTGATTACCAATTACATGCCCTGTGTTTTATTTATAGATTGAGAGATTAAAAATTGAAATATGCCTAGAATCATTTTCCTTAAGTTAATTGACAAGTATAGAGACCTGTTTAACCTATTGCTATCACTTAAAAGATTGCTTTAATCATCGTCCTCTTGTAGTATTTCTTAAGGTAGGATTAAGGAATACTTTAAAAGAAGGAAGGTAATAAGTGAGCTTAGATTTATTGATTGATTTAACTTCAACCTACTTTGTGAAATTTGCTCCAAAGAATTGCTAAAAGAAATAAGACACTTGAAAGATTGATTAGTTGAATTGTCTAGGTTAATTATGCAAGTATTTCATTATGTTTCACTTTTAAAAACTATATTGCCATCTACCAATGTAGTGACAAGGACTTCTCTAAAGTTAAAGAAAACTCTATTATCGTTATCACATAATTGACTTGCACTTAATAAATTATGTTTCAAACCATCAATAAGAAGAACATTATCAATAAAGGGTAACCCTTCTTGCCAACACAACCAAGCCAATTATCTTACATTTAGTATTATTTACAAATGTTACATTGTCACCTTACTTCTCCTTGATGAAGATGAACAATTTCTTATCCTTGATTATCTACTTTAAGCACAACTATCCATATGCCAAGTGTTTTCCTCATTAGTTAAGTAAAAGCAATCCTACAAAATAAAATGTAATCATCTTTGTTTAGGTACCATGCATACTTAGGTCCTAGATGGTTAGGCATAAAAGGATCCTTAAGTTTGAGGTGAGCCTTCCTAATGAAATAAAACACATTAATGTAACCGAATTTCATGCAATAGTGGCATTAGAGTTTTGAGTTATTAGTCTTCCTCTTTTGAGCCACTTTGGTATGAGTAGGAAGGGGGCCTCCACTTGCCATTCCCATAAGAATGTATGTAAGAGTGAGTATGATATAGAGTAGAAGGTATGTGTTTTTATGCATGCCTTTCGTTTTACATGTAAGCATGATTAGCTCTTAGAGACTTAGCTCTAAAGCTTTAAAGTACCTTCCCTTTGCCTTTAGGCATGAAAGGTTTAGTGCTAAAAGCTATGAACCTCTTGTTATACCTTATTCATTTTGTGAAATTTAGAGATAGAGTTTCTCAACTCAATAAGTTCACTTTTTAAAAAATCATTTTCTTTTCTTAAATAGTCATGAAAGGAGGTTTTGAAAATTTGTTCTAAAGATTTCTTGAGTTCATCATTAGATGCTCTCAAGTTAGAAATAATTTTATTTAAACTCTTAAAATCCTTCTTAAATTGAAAACATTTTTTCTTATAAAATTTCATTTTAGATTAGTGTTTATCACATATCAAGGTTATAGCTTTAAGGAGCTGATCATCCTCATTTTCAAACTACTTTCATCACAAGATTGAAAAAAGAACTTACCTTATTAGAAGAGTCCTCTTGAGCCATGAAGCAAAGATTTGCCATTTCATTGCCTTGCTCTTCTTCACTTGAGCCATCATCTTAAATGAAGCCTTCTTTTTTTTCCTTGTCCCACTTTTTCTTCGTCTAATTGAGATAATCGAACTTAATATATCCTTGCTTACTACATTCAAGCAAATTGCAACATTTTTCTTCTTTTTCTAATTGGAAGATGACCTTCTAAGGCAATTTTTTTCTTTTTTCTTCCTCATCTACTTTTTGAATCTCCTTAAAGGCATTACAAGTTCTTCCTATTCTTTCTCACTTTCATTAGAGTCACTAATGTTTGCATAAATTTCTTGCTACTTTATGGTATATTTGAGAGCAAGAGCATTCTTTTCTTCTTTTTCTTTTATCTCATTCAACTCTTCATCCTTTTTGATTGCCATTTCATGAGTGAGAAACTTTTCAATAAGGACATCAATTGGTATTTTACTAATGTCTTCGTTAGCTTTTTTAATACTAGCAACCCTAACACTAAACTTCTCTAAAAGAAGAGCTTTGAGGATCTTGAAGTTGACATCTTCCTTAGATATATGTCTCCTTAGATTCTTCATGTTGTTAACAAAGGCAAGAAGTTTTTTGGTCATATTGTTGATGCTTTCATTTGCCTTCATCATAAAAAGCTAATAATTCCTCACATGTATATAGATTTTTATTAATTTGACTTACATAGTTCCTTCATAATAGCTCTTCAAAGCTTTCCTAATCCCATAGAAACTTTGACAATGTTGGACTCTTCCATGTTTTTCTCTTGAGAATGAGCTAAGGATGATTGTCATTTTCCTTTTATTTCTACCATTTGTCTTCTTATATGCTTCAAACCATTCTTCTATTGGGAGAGCTTTTTAAATCCATCCACTAATTTTATAGGTAGCTTCCTTAACAACACTATCCCATACATCATTGCAATCACTATCAAGGTAGACCACCATTTTATACTTCTAATAAGTATAGTGGTTCCACTAAAGTGGAGTTTGAGGTGAAAATGTATACCTTCATTGTCCATGATATTTACTTAAGTAATTAAGGCTAGCTTTTGAAACTTAGCTTTAATAACACTTATTGGCCCTTGTGCACTAAGAAAAGGGAGTTGAATTTGGAGGGAACTTAAATAATTAAAACATAAAAAAAGGAAAAATAGAAATTAAGACATAAGATTTATAGTGGTTTAGGTATTAACCAACTCTACGTCTACTTCCTAATTCCCTAATTGAGTATTTCATTAAATCACCAAGTGTTTTACAAGCTCACACTAAACTTAGTATTTTGGCTCACACCCAACCCTAATTACACTTTGTGTTTGAGGCTAACAAATAACCTTACAAGAGTTTTTCCTTAATAAGGCTCACTCTAAACAATACCCAAGTGTTTAATGCTCACATTTAACTTTATTTATACGAATGAGGGTAACTTATCCCAAACCTATAATCAATGTTAATATTAGCCCTAAAGATCTATTAAGAATCAAGTAAAGAAATTTTAAACCCCTATTAGACCTCCATAAAATTTATTTCTAACAACTTATGTTATAAGTATTTAAAGGTTATTAATTTAAGAACCTAACTTAATTAAGGCTTATTTAAGCCTAGATTTAATTAGTTTGCAAAGTTACTAAGCCTTCATTCAACAACCACACCAAGTCCTTTTAAGAACTGAAGAAGAGAAGTAATCTCGCAATAGTAAATTGCCAAAGAAAATAATAATTCATTAATTAAGCCTGGTGGCCAAATAGAAGGGGTTTAAATACACTTTATAGTATATAACTTCCTATTCTAAATAATAATATCCCAAGGAGAAAAAAACTAATGAATCTAATTAAGTTATTTGACAATAGTGGTGTTGGCCATCTAAATATTAGCTAAACTACTTAATCTTGATGAAAATAAAAGAAGAATAATGCCAACATTATTGCCTTATGGTATATTCAACCATGAGGTTTTAATAAGGACTAACTAAAGTTGCTTGCAAGAAGCAAACTTTCCTAATTAAGAAATAAAGAAGTCCTATATAGAAAAAGGAGAAAGAAGAATTCGATCAATGGGAATAAATCCTAAAGAAAAACAAATAGATAATACCATATAAACAAATTTTAAAAGATCTTTGACATTGACTTATTGACCTAATCTTCTTATCCAAACATGTCTTAACCTTATCCATACTTGTCTTGGCTCCACCCTTGTCTCCATTTAAGATATGATGTGTCTTATCTTGGCTTAGGACATTATCCACTATGTATTGTCTTAAGGTGGAATCTTTATCTTATTCTAACAAAGAATCTTTGTCTTATCTCATGTCTTATCCTAACCTATTTTATCCTAAAATGGATTCTTTTGGAATCTCTTTTCCAATTGTTAGGCTCATCTTAACATCTTTATATAAGGCTTTCAAATGGGCTTATTTTAGGCTTGTTAAAGATCCACTAAATGCCTCCTCATGCCAAGCCTTTTCTCCATGCTCCAATCCAAACTTTATCTTCCTTTATAGAAAAGCCACTAATGCATCCTTAAATTTCTTTAGATACCCTATTGTCATTGATCCTTTAAGTTAAAGGATCTCCTTGCTTAGTGCTTTCATCATTCTCTCATTCCTCAAGAGGATTCATCCTTGAATCATGTACCTCATTTATAGGAGTCATTCTAGCATATATTTAGATTAGAAATTAAGAGTTTTCCACATTTTTATAGTGTTCTATTTTGGAATAAGTTAATTTTCTATCTCTTTGATACTTGCACAGAAAATTCTCAAAAAAGAGATAAATTATAGTTTTTGACAGTGTTGTATAGGCTATTATGTGGCTCATGTAAAGACGTAAAGTTGACCAATCGGCAGAGCAAAATTGCGTAAGCAGTTAAGTGCTTGGGTTTTTCATCCCTCTTACATCGAGCCATGCAATGCGTCAGATCTAGTTTTTGAAATGCAAATTACAGGTTGCTTTTTAAGGAGATTTGACCTACTTGGATAGAAAAAAAATAGTAGATTTTTAAGAGATAAAAATGGATTGAAGATCTACACCAAATAAAAAGAAGATTTCATAAAAAGTGGCATTTGTTTAAGGTTTTCATTATTTAGCAAAACTTTTCTTTATAACTTCTTTTACTCAATTCAATGGATTTTTTCTTCTTTTAGGGTGAACTAATTCTTCAATTTTAGGGATTAGGGTGAAAGCCCAATATTTATTTCATGAATCTATAAAGTGATTTTGTTTCAATTGTGTTAGGTGTCTTGATTTAGTTATGCAAGTATTAGAAGAAGTACAAGAAAAATAGAACACATAATAATTTATAGTAGTTTGGGTATTCACTAACCCTGCATCCACTCTCCAATTCTTCCAATTGGGTGTTTCACAAATATCAAATGGTGTTTTAAAAGCTCAAACTAACTTTACAACTTATGTTTTGCAAAGGTTCACACACAACCTTATAAGTGTTTTCCAAGGCTAACACTTAAACCTGTATAAGGATTTTCTATTGTCTCACTCTCAAACCTAAACCTAAAGGCTGGTTAAAGCTTGTACCAAACTTCTTACAACTCAATAACAAAGAAAGTGATTAAGAGAGAGAAATTTGAGAAATAAATTTATAAGAGTTTTGGCCTTAACAAATGCAATTCTCTTACATTTATGTTTATTTGATGGAGTATTTATAGGTTAGTCACACCAAAGAGATGTTAGAGATAAAATTATACCCAAATCTCAAATGTTGGAAATAAAATCCAACATTTAATGCTTATCAGACAAATGTCATCATCAAGATAGGAATGTCGCGATTTGAATCAAGTTTCACTCTAGATTTTGCCTGGTCACGATTAAGATCATCAATTTGCATCTAACCGCTACTACAAATAGTAGCATGACATTGGTTCTTTACAAAACTATCCATTAGCACCATCCATTATAGCTCAACCATCATTATCACGAACTAATAATAGCAATTGCTACCTAAATTGCATTGCAGAAGTGGCCATGACATTAGATTGTGACTCAGCTTATGTAATCTTTGGTTCAAGTTGAAGGGGTGTCATGGTCTTAGCACAGTTGTTGTGGTCGCGATGCTTGAACTTTTAGACAACTCCTCATCACATGGCATTCATTGATTGGTGTTTAAGAGTTTATCCTTAAAATTTGAGGGTCGAGGTCATGATCATAACTGCGATGTTGACCGCAAATCCTTTTAGAATATTTTATGTCCAAAATGAATAGTGTCATGGTTAGGACTCAAACGCCATTTTAGATTTCTTTTATCCATTCAAACTTCTAATATAGAGTTAACTTTATTTTTGTAGTCACAACACTTAAAGTAGATGATTAAAGTATTTCAATCTCTATTGTCAAGATAAAAAATGAGATATGACTTAGGTTTGACCAACCAAGTCCAACAGAGCTTAATTGATCTTGTATGTATGAACGACCACAGATGTGCAATGTTTGAGATTCTAGATGATGGAGCAAGAGTGGAAGTCTATTGTTAGTTTTAGCATATTAAACTAGATGATTGAGACCATGAGAGTATACTTGACTTCTAAAGATATTTAGGGTTATTCATGAAGTTTACTATGTTATTAATGAATTTTGTGACCATGAGAGTAGGCATAATTTCAGTAATAATAGACGCAATTTTGCTCAAGAGATTATTGGTAAATTAGGAAAATTTATCTTCAAGCACAACCCAAGCTCAATTGAAATAATTCACTTGATATATTTATGGAATGGTATTGTGGTGTACTCAAATTCCTTAAAAATCATTGTCATATAGAGTTTCTTTTTTTTTTTTTTTTTATAGTTTTCTTTAATTATTTTTGCAATTTTAAATTTTATTTATTATCCTTTCATTATTCGGTTGCTACATCATAGGAATATTTAGTTCTTTGGTACTTATGAAACAATCCTCATAGGAATGATCTTTACTTATCAATGTATTACTTGAAGTGATTTGTGCACTTGCAAGGGTTTTACACACAACAAGATTTTGGCATCGTTGTCAAGGATTGGTTTTTCATAATATCAATTTCACTTAAGATTTTTATTAATCTAATGTTTGAATTCTATATTTTTAATTTTTTGTGCATTTAATTGTGTTTTGTGTCTTTTGACAAGTAAGTGTTCGATGTATGTAACAACCATTTGCATTTATTAAGCATGAAATTCATGTTCAAATATTCATATACATAAAGATTAACTTATCATTCATACACAATCTAATTAGTATTTAGTGTACACATATATTATCCCATTTAAATGTTGGTGACCATAAATTGATTCTTAATTAAGTGTATGCATATGTCACAAGGACAGAGAGTTGGAATTCAGCCAATGACATATGCTCCATGTGTGTATATGCAAAACTTTATGCTTCCAAATGCCCAAATCTTATGCTTCATTGTCTAAAAAAAATAATTGTGATTTGGTGAGTTGCGACTCAATGAATAAAAATGATAATCATATTCTAATGATACAATCACAATTAGTTGTTATTAAGATACATTATCATTGCAAGTATTAACTTATATAGGTGCAAATACAATAGATTATTTGATTTTGTTGTGACCTTGTAAGGCAAACACTATTCCCATAAATTCATGTAAATTAAGTGACATTTGCTTTTGTTGGCCTGTATATAGCAGGAGAATCATTTGATCAATAACATGTGCCATAATAGGACTTCTTTGTCCACTTTACAAGTGATTTGCAAGTGTTTGACAAGTTGATCGCAATATCCTTTTAGTTCCATATGCAAGTGTTAATTCCCAATGGTATAACAAGTAATGATTAAGATCATATAATTCTCACTTGACTTGTATTCACACATAAAATGTCACAATTTAGTCACATATATATTTAATAGAACACAACCATATCATAAAATCATCACACATATACACTAGAATTCAATTATGGCTTTTACTCACCTTTAAAGCAACCAATCTTTATGGTAGGTTTGAACCTCTCTCTTGGGCAACCTCAATGTGTTGAGATCCTAACATTTGATACATATATCATTATGAAATGTCAAAATGAATTTGCATGCATGGTATGCAACTATGGTCACGTTCCATGCAAGTGGACCTAGTATTTAAGCTTATTATTCTTGTATGGTAGCCTGACCTTACTACACTCTCATAGTAATAAATCAAAAAATATATATCCAAGTGAGTTTATTCTTTTTTCTATATAAACTAGACACATAATGATAAAAAATAGTCAAAATTAAATTCAATATAAGACTTACAAAAATATGGAGAATTTTTAAATTTGGTGCTATTTCAAAGTGATCATAGCCTAATCAGGTCTTACATTCTTAGCGATATCTCAAATTGTACAAATACAATGGTAAAACTAATTTACTAGTAGATACATCATACGTAAAAAACATTTATCATGTTTAACACATTGTTTAATTTAATCTATGAAGTCACCAAAATAAGTGATCAATCTCAAGGTGAGTAGGTTTCAACATGTTAAGAATCGTTCACAATGAAGGAGAAATATCTCCTTACCCACAATGTTCTTGGAAAAACTATTTTATGCAAATTTATAGGGGATATATACCTTTTTTACTTTGTATAAATCAACACATAATGTCATGAAAATATACGAAAACAACTTGATTGAGGAGAGTTTAGCAGGTTAGAACCAACTTTAATGAAGGAGCCATAACTCTTCACACGCACCATATTAAGAAAAAATATTTTATATGAATTTAGATGAGGCATAAAGCTAAAAATTTTATAGTTTACACTTTCCATAATTCCTCTTTTAATCATGGGTGTAACAGTCTACTCCAACAATAAAACCAAAACAATAAACTCTTATTTCTCTTGCGCTTCAACTTCCATACATGAGCTCTATCTCAAATTACTCCATAATTCTTACTAATTATTCTTGTTTAACATGTCATGAGGGAGAGATTTGATGTGTGAAGAAGATAAAATCACCAAACTCTTTTTCCAAAGCTAGAAAGCTTAGGGTTCCTTCCTAGGTAGCTTACTTTTTCTTTCTCTTCTTCTTCTTCCTTAGCTCTCTCTTTCTTTTATTGCCTATCACATTTTTACCTCTTTAATATGCTTCTAAAGGAGTAGAGATTCAACTTGTAAACCTATTCTAATAAGATAGAAACATGGTGGCTTACCACTATTGGTTGGAAGTTCAATTTTCTTTTTTTAGTCCCTCTTTTTCACTCCTACATGATCTTCATCCATCTACTAATCCCTATTTACTCCTTATACTTTTAAATAGGCTTTATAACACCATTATTTATGATACTATAACATGCACATAACATATATTAATTTGCCATGCAATTATGTAAACATCACATATATGTTCAAGTGCCCTAAATGCAATGGTGCAAGTGTCGTCACCATGCTTATCAAATTCACATATCTAAATGATAATTTATCTCATGTATATGTTCATGTGAAGGTGCTAATGAATAAGGATATGGTTGTCATAGTGTATGCTTAAAGATACAATGGCTGAAGAAGGAAGACAAAGAGCTTAAGAGAATTTGCCAAGTCGCAAATATAAGAGGCTCTGTCAAGCATTGTAAAACCTGTTATTATAGTTAATAATTTTAAGATTAACCCAAAAATTATCCAAATGGTGTAACAAAATACTTTTGAGGCTACACCAAAGAGGATCGAAATGTCCATTTTGCCAATTTTCTTGATATTTGTGCAACCTTTAAGATTAATGGGCAACAGATGATGCAATATCATTGCGGTTATTTTCCTTCTCCTTGAGAGATAAAGTAAAAAGTTGACTGAATTTGATGGCACCTAACTCACTTCCTACTTGGAAAGATCTCTCTAAGGCTTTCTTAGCAAAATATTTTCCATCGAGCAAGACTGCACAATTGCGGCAAGCAATTCCAAGCTTTTAAAAAGAGTTGGGTGGGACATCATATGAAGCATGGGAAAGGTTTAAGGAGTTACAAAGAAGGTGTCCCCATTATGGCCTATTGGATTGGTTTATAGTCCAAATCTTTTACAATGGGCTTAACCATTCGATATGCATTACTATTAATGTCAAAAATTCCACTTGTAAGCCTATTGCAACAAGACAAAATCATGGTGTTGCATTCCTATTGGTTGGAAGTTCACTTTCCTCTTTTAGTCCCTCTTCTTCACTCCTTAAGCACTTCCATCCATCTACTAATTCCTAGATGCTCCTTATACTTTAAAATAAGCTCTATAACACCATTATTTATTATGTTATAATAAGCACACAATATAAAACAATTTGTCATGCAACTATACAAATGCTACATATATGTTCAAGTGTCTCAAATGCAACGGTGCAAGTGTCATTGTCGTGCTTCTACAATTCATATGTCTAAATGATTATTTCTCCAATGCACATGTTCATGTAGGATTTCATATCATTTATGCAATGAATATGTTCATGTGATAATTTCAATGAATGTGGATAGGGATATTACAAATAGTGCCTTAACTTCTTTATGGCCAACGCTAATGCAAGGCAAGTCTTATCTATGAGTTATTCCTATTGGATTTTATAGAACAAGCACAACGAAAACAAAACATTTTAGTGTACAAAATAAAACAAGGATCCATGCAATTTAGCCAAATCAAGAGGAGGGATGTGAAAAACCTTACCAATTTAGACAAGAAAGGCAAGATTAATGGAAGGCATAGAAGGGTTTACACTAGTAACAACCAACCTCGTGCTTTGAGTATAAATCATCAAATTCATATGCTACCAAATTGAAGAATGCCTTCTATTGGTATTTACACAAATAGGCTCTCAAAATTGAAGTGTCTACTAACACTAGGGTTTCTCTCTTTATCTCTCACTCTCTCTATAAAATGTCCATGCAATCTCTTTATTCCTCTATATGATTTACTTGGTGTCAAATATCAGTCTGTATAATCACTTGATTAAAAGGAATTTTGGACTGTATCAAACATAAAGTTCATGGAATCCATGACGATTTTTAGATTAGAGAATTAAGTTAATACTATTGCATGAGAATCACTAAAGACGGTTTATCAATGTAGTATTCTTATAGCAGGTAGGTCCAATACAATATTTTTTTAAATATGTATCAATGTGTTTGACTTAATATCATATATCCATGACTAGCAAAACATAGTCATCAATCAAAACACGTACTAGTCTTTATTCATTATTATCCCAACACTAATGATTGATTAGGGATAATTTAGAATTCAATTATTTACCCTTAAAGGTTTTACTATCAAATCACATACTAGATGACATTAGGTAGAATTAACTATTCATGAATTTTGTCATTTAGTCATAAACAAAAGAGATATTTAATAAAAATGCAACATGACATTATTAAGAAAATATCAATTACAAGAAATGGCTTACATCACATAACTGATAGTACCTTTTCTCATAAGGTAGCAATTTCTTACTAAGATAGTACACAACATTTTCATTCCCTGTCTCATTTTCATGTGTGCTAGCATTGCCCCTATAAAATAGTCTTTTACCATCAAATATAAAAATGAGGACCTTTCTAGTATTAGGACTTTAAGACTACTCAGTCAGTCAGATACTCTTTTATCCTTTCAAAGTCTTTTTGACACTGCTCATTTAACTTCAGTGCTTAGTCCTTTCTCAACAACTTAAAGATCGTCTTACAAATGGGAGTGAGCTTAACTATGAATCTTCTGATATATTGTTGGTGGCCAAGGAAACCTTGAACTTCTTTCTTTATCTTGGGTACAAGCATGTATTGAATGGCCTTTACTCTGTCCAAATCTACTTCAATACCCTTCTCACTTAAAGAATTTAAGCTAGGAACTCATTAAAAGTTGAATGGAAGCAGAAAGCTCAAAGTATGAGAAGTTACCTCTAATTCATAACCATGAAATGTGGGTTGCGACTGCTATCTAAGGAATGTTGATGATCATTTAGTGCAATTTAGTTTGCGGTGAAAGTCACAATGTTAATCACGACTGCTATCGTTAAATTACATTAGAGCGATCCTAAACTTTCTGTAACGTCCGTATTCATATTTGCTCTAATATCAATAAATGTAGCAATTATTAATACCACTGAATGTTATCTTTTTTTTTTTTGCTACCACAATCTGTAATGCTGCAATTGGTACCTATCAGAGCACTCAACATCCGAGATTTGCCCATCGGCCCCGCGATGTCATATACACCGGGATTTGCACATCTGCCTCACGTATGCTTGAGCCCTCTCTGATACCAAAACTGTAACATCTAAATTCATTTGTCAAGCCAATAACTGTGACATCCATTGTTCTCATTTGTAAATCAGCTTTGATACCACAAATTGTAACATCACAATGTAGCTATAGCTGGTACCTATCAGAGCACTCAACATCCGAGATTTGCCCGTTGGCCCCGCGATGTCATACACACTAGGATTTGCATGTCTGCCCCGCGTGTGCTTCAACCCTCTGATACCACCAATTGTAACTATCATCTTCAGTTGCAAATCATGGCACTTCACGTTCGAAAATGCATGCACATAAAGGTTTATTCATCATACATATATAATCCCATATGTATTTAATATACACGTGTTAACTAATGTCAGAGCCAGTGACCATAACTAGTTCCTATCAAATGTATGCACATGACGCAAGGAGAGAGAGTTGGAATTCAGCCGACGACCTGTGTTCCATATGTCTCCGTGCTAAACTTTATGTACCAAACTGTCCAAAGTCTATGCTTCAGTATTTGAAAAATAATTGCGATTTAGTGAGTCGCGACTCAGTGAATAAAAATAATAATCAAATTCTCAT
>CATIWR010117527.1:0-14480 GCA_949677035.1 Omphalea diandra | reverse complement strand
TTGGTGGAGTATTTATACCCAAATTCCACCAAAGAAACTAACGGCTAGTTACTAACGGCTAGTTTCTAACGGTTAGATTTCTAACGGCTAGTTTTATAACGGCTAGTTTGTAACGGCTAGTTTTATAACGGCTAGTTTGTAACGGCTAGTTTTCCAACGACTAGTTTATAACGGCTAGTTTTTCAATAATGCTTTAGGAAAATATAGCCGTTGTGTTTCTTCAGCCATCATAAGTTGCGATCGCTAATTTATTTGTGCAGACCGCGATTCTAACCGATAATCAGTATGTCAAAAATCTGCATTTTTAATTTCTCAAATTGTGGTCGCTACCAACATGTAGCCTTCACGATTTTTGACTTCCAATAGCTTCCTAGAACACTTGTCAAGCTCCGATTGTGGAATAGATTCTTATCTGGAGTTTTTTGAAAATTGCGGTCTCGACTCCGGTGCGACTCAGACCGTAAATTCTACTGTGACAATTGGACCTTGATGAGAGACTTATATTTCTGCAAAATCAACACTTAATAAAAATATTAGTAATGATCAATCTCCTTTGTCAAAATCAAAAGAGGTTATAAACTTAGGATTAATTATCCTAGTCCAACAAAGGTGATGTACTTTTATTATGTAGGGAAATGTGGCAACCACCAATGAATCAAGCAATTAGCATGTGGATAGTGGATGTTCTAAGCATATGATGGGAAATAGGAAGCTATTCACGACATTGAAAGAAAAAGAATGTGGAAATGTCGCATTTGGTAACAATGCCAATGGTATGGTAATTAGCATTGAAACCATTGGTAAAAAAGGTTATTCTTTAATTGATAATGTTTTATTAGTAAATGGGTTACAACATAATTTATTGAGTGCAAGTCAATTGTGTGACAAAGGTAATCAAATCACCTTTGATCCTAGGGAATGTCAAGTCACCACATTAATGAATGATGAAGTTATTTTCAAGGGTGAATGGAAAGGCAATACCTACTCAATTGACTTAGATAATTTGGCTAACCAATCTTTTAAGTGTCTTATGTCTTTGAGTAATGAAGCTTGGTTATGGCATAGAAGGCTTGGACATGCAAGCATGGATCTTCTACAAAACCTATCAAAAGGAAAGTTAGTAGAAGGCCTTCCCAAGTTAAATTTCACTAAAGACAAGACATGTGGTCCTTACCAAATGGGGAAGCAACATCATGCCTCTCACAAAGCTAAAAATGTTGTAAGTTCATCTAGACCCCTTCAACTTATTCATATGGACTTAATAGGACCTACTAGAAGTGCTAGCTTAGGTGAAAAATATTATGCACTAGTCCTAGTTGATGATTATTCTAGGTTTACTTGGGTATCCTTTTTAGCTCATAATGATTCTTTTGATGCTTTCAAAAGCTTTGCAAAAAGAATTCAAAATGAAAAGGGTTACTTCATTTCTTTTATAAAAAGTGACCATGGAAAAGAATTTCAAAATGAGTCTTTTGAAACTTACTGTTTGGAGAATAGAATTTTTCATAACTTTTCAACTCTTAGAACACAATAACAAAATGGTGTTGTAGAAAGGAAAAATAGAACACTAGTAGAAATGGTTAAAATAATGCTCAATGAGTATTTTTTATCGAATTACTTTTGGGCCGAAGCCTTTAATATTTCATGTTATATTGCAAATAGAGTTTTTAAAAGACCAATTCTCAACAAAATATCTTATGAGCTATGGAATGGTAGAAAACCCAAGAAATCATACCTTAGAGTATATGGATGTAAGTGCTATATATTGAATACCAAGGATAATCTTAGAAAATTTGATTCCAAAACCAATGAAGATATCTTCTTGGGATATTCCACCTCTAGCAAAGCCTATAGAGTTTTTAATAAGAGTTCAATGGTAGTTGAAGAATCCATGAATGTTGTTTTTTATTAATCTAGTAAACTTGATCTTGGAAAAGGTATTTTTATTGATGATCTTGTAGGTGATCTTGAAAAATTAGAGTTGGAAGACACTACAAGAAAAGAAGATAAGGAAAAAGGTGAATCATCAAGAGTAGATGAAGAACAACAACATCAACAAGAAGTTGAACCAAGTCAAGATCTACCCAAGGATTAGAGATTCTCCAAGTATCACCCCAAGGACTTGATCATTGGTGATACCTCTAAGGGTGTAAGTACTAGATCACAACTTAATCTCTTAGATAATATTCTTGCATTTGTGTTCTCAACTTAAGCCAAAATCAATTGATGAGTTTCTTGATGATGAAAGTTGGGTACTTGCTATACAAGAGGAACTCAACCAATTTGAGGGAAACAAGGTATGGGAACTTGTCCCTAGGCCTAAAGAACACTCCATTATAGGTTGCAAATGGGTGTTTAGGAACAAGTTTGATGAGCAAGACATCATCACTAGAAACAAAACTAGATTAGTTGCTAAAGGGTACAACCAAGAGGAAGACATAGATTATGATGAAACTTTTGCCCCTGTTGCAAGATTAGAGGCCATTAGGATACTACTAGCTTTTGCATGTCACATGAATTTTAAGCTTTTTCAAATGGATGTAAAAAATGCTTTTTTGAATGGAATTATTAAGGAGGAAGTCTATGTTGAACAACCTTCTGGCTTTGAGTCACATTGTTTTTCCAATCATATTTTTAAATTAAACAAAGCCTTATATGGATTGAAACAAGCTCCAAGAGCTTGGTATGAAAGGCTTAGTTTATTTCCTTTAAAAAATGATTTTGAAAAAGGAATGGTGGACACCATATTATTTGTCAAAAAGCACAAGCATGATACATTAATTGTACAAATTTATGTTGATGATATCATTTTTGGTGCTACTAATAAGTATCTTTGTGAGGATTTTGCTAAGTGTATGACTAGGGAATTCAAAATAAGCATGATGGGAGAGCTCAAGTTCTTTCTCGGTCTATAAATCAAGCAATTCACAGAAGGGATCTTCATCAATCAAACTAAATACATAAGGGAGATACTCAAGAAGTTTGGCACAGATGGTTGCAAAGTAGCCAAAACCCCCATGAGTAGTACCATTAAATTAGATAAAGATGAATCGGGAAGACGATAGATGAAAAGAGATATCGAGGTATGATTGGATCTCTACTTTATCTTACTACTTCTAGGCCAGATATCATGTTTAGTGTATGTATGTGTGCCAAATTCCAATCCTCTCCTAAGGAGTCACATTTGAATGCTGTTAAGAGAATTTTTAAATATTTGCATGGCACAATTCACTTAGGGTTATGGTATCCTAGAGATTCATCTTTTAGTCTCTTAGGATATTAAGATTCAGATTATGTGGAAAGTTTATTAGATAGAAAGAGCACTTCAGGGACTTACCAATTTATAAGAGAATGCCTAGTATCTTGGTTTAGCAAAAAGCAAGTGTCGGTTGCCTTATTCACTGTGGAAGCCGAGTATATGGCTGCGAGTTGTTGTTGCACCCAATTTCTTTGGATGAAACAACAATTGAAGGAATTTGGCAAAGTGATTGATCACATTCCTATTAAATGTGATAACACTAGTGTTATCAATCTCTCAAAGAATCTCATCCAACACTTTAGGAGCAAACACATAAATACTAGACACCATTTCCTTAGAGATCATATCCAAAAGGGTGATGTTGTGTTGGAATTTATTGACATAAATCATCAACTTGTGGATATTTTCACTAAACCTCTCAATGAAGAAAGATTGAACTTCATTAAGAGAGAATTTGGAATGCTTGATGGTAGTTCCCTAAAGTAAAATTTTTGATCTTATGAATAATTGTTATATGTGTTGATTGCTATTTGTTGATTTGTGATAATTATATGTGTGATTATTGAATTTGATATAGGTTAAATAAGATCTCTTAATTTTAAATTGCAATTGTGTTTTTGCATAACATATTGCATAAATTAAGCATCAACATAGTGAAGTGGATCATAATTTTCAAAAATTTAATTTTAAATCCTTATCCTTACTGACTCATAATTCGTGGTCGTTATTTTCTCTTCACGGTCGCGAATTACAAGTTCAAGTCTCCCGACTGCCAAACTTCAAATCGTGGTTGCGAGAATTCCGCTCCACAACGAATTTTGGTTAAAAATTCAAATTTTTGACCGTTGAGCCATGTATTTTAGAGGAAAATTTTTGTTACTCATAATTTTCAAAATTTGCAGTCGCGACTCAAGATTTAGCAAACGCAAATTTATGTAACCGCCTAGTCATTAAGTGATTTGATTGTCAACCATTTGTAACTCTTCATCAATGCATTTCTAGTCATTTCCACACGCCCTCAATGGCTATATAAACCCCCTAAACAGTGTTTCTTCTCACTTCACTTCCTACATCAAATTATCTCTCTCTAAATTCTCTCAATCTCTCAAATTCTCTCAAACTCCTCTCATGGCTCCTAAGAAAATGTCCAGAGCAGAGCAAGGCAAGGAAACTTGACAGAGCTATCAGATATTTATCTCCATACCAACCAACTTTTTAGAACTATCCCTTTAGAGATGAATAATTTTACTCTTTTGAAAAGTTTCCAAATATATTCTAATAGATTATATGGACATTTACATCAAGACTTACACCTAGGTGGAACACTTCAATATTTAGATGTTGATGAAAATTATTTCACAGGTCTAATCCCAAGAAGCTTGAGATATTGCACTAGTTTATTGAGGGTTCGTCTTCAAAAAAATTAACTCACAAGAAATATATATGAAGATGTTGGCATATATCCACATTTGAATTTTTTGGATTTAAGTGAAAACAAATTCTATGGGGAGCTTTCATAGAAATGGAAAGAGTTTCATAATTTGTTAGCCTTGATACTATCAAAAATTAATATCTCAGGCATAATACCAGCTGACAATCGAAATGCAACACGATTACAGTTACTTCATCTCACATCAAATCAACTTGCAGGTGTCATGCCAAAGGAATTGGGAAAGTTGAACTTGTTAGAGCTTTATATCTATGATAATAAGCTTTCAGGTAGCATTCCTGCAGAAATAGGAATGTTATCTAATCTTGAAATGCTTAGCATGGCAACAAACAATCTGAGTAGAGCAATTCCAAAGCAGCTAGCGCAGTGCTCGAAGCCATTGTTCTTGAATCTTAGCAAGAACAAATTTACAAAGAGTATTCCTTCAGAGATGAGTAATTTACATTATTTAGAATCTTTTGATCGCAGTCAAAAGTTATTAAGGGAAGAGATACCAAATCAACTTGGAGCGTTGGAAAGACTTAAGAGCTTAAACCTTTCCCACAATATGTTGTTAGGTCCAATTCCAATCACTTTTGATAAGTTGGTGAGTTTGACAATAGTGAATATATCCTACAATGAGTTGGAGGGCCCAATTCCCTAAATTAAAGCCTTTCTCGAGGCTCTATTTGAATCACTTCAAAATTACAAAGGATTATATGGAAATAACACTAACTTGAAGAGATGTGTTTCTCATACAAAAGGCAACAAAGTAGACATTTTGTTTGTTGTTGTTGTTGTTGCTCTCTTTGGTGTTTTGTTTCTATTCTTCATAATTCTTGGAGGTGTCTTTATTATATATCGAAAAATTGGAAACAAAAAGGCTAAATCCAGGGAGAGTGAAGGCATTTTTGCAATTTGTAGCCATGATCAAGACATCCATTATGAAAGCATTGTTGTGGCTACAAAGCAATTCTACTCATAGTATTGTATTGGTGTCAGAGGGTATGGAACTATCTGCAAAACTGTGTTGCCAACAGGTAGAGTGGTTGTTGTGAAGAAAATCCATCAATCAGAAAATGGTGAGATGAACAACCTGAAACAATTCAGAAGTGAGATTTGTGCATTGACAAACATACGCCATTGGAACATTGTGAAGTTACATGGGTTTTGTTTTACATGCCCGACAATCCTTTCTGATTTATGACTTCATCAAAAGAGGAAGCTCGAGAAAGGTATTAAGTGAAGGGGAAGAAGAAATGAAGTTTGATTGGAGAAAGAGGCTAAATGTTGTGAAAGGAATAGCAAATGCATTGTCTTATATGCACCATGACTGCTTTCCACTAATTATACATAGACACATTTCTACCAATAATGTCTTATTGGATTCAGATTTTGAAGCTAAATTCTCTGACTTTGGCACAACTAAGCTGTTGATGCCTGACTCTTCAAATTGGATCTCATTTGCCGGCACATTTGGCTATACTGCTCCAGGTGCATGCAAAATTTTAATTTCATCTATCACTTAGTAATTTATCTTTAACTCCCTTTTACATCATTATCATTATTATATTTGAAAATTTTTGTAGAGCTAGCTTATACGATGATGGCCAATGAAAAATGCGACATCTGCAGCTTCGGTGTGGTGACGATCGAGATACTAATGGGTATGCATCCAGGTGATCTTATCCCATCTCTTTCATCTTCAGAAATTGGCCTACAAACACCATTGAAAGATGTGATTGACCAGCGATTACCAATTGCTCAAAATGAAGATGCTGAGGGTGTAATTCACATAGCAAAAGTTGCCTTTGCATGTTTGAGTGCAAATCCTCAATCTCGGCTAACCATGAGACAGGTTTCTTCAAAGCTAGCAGCTTAATGACATCCATTAACGAAGCCATTCTCTAAAGTAAGATTGGGAGCCGTTTTGGTCCACGATGGTGTCACTGCCTAATCCTTTGAAAAGCATTCACTATTAAATATGTTTGCATATGTAATGTTTGTAAGCAATTTTTTTTTTTTTTGTATAATCAATATTGCTTTGGATGTGCTCTGCTCTGCCTTTTCAAATAAGAGCACGTGCAAGCGGACAAACTAATTAACACGTATTGACTAGCACATTAATATTTTAAATAATTTTATCATTATTTTAAATATTTTTAAAATAAAAATTATTTAAAATAATAAATATATTATACACTCAAACAAAATTCTTATTTAAATATTTAAAAGATATACAAAATATTTAGCATTAAGAATTAGTAATGAAAAACATTGTCAATAATTATTCTTGTATAAAATTTTGTATTGCTTCGAATGGTATTTTTTAGGTTAAAATTATTAAAAGCAATAAATAAATTATATATTAAAAATAATAGCATTACTTATATCTTTAGAATGTTATAAAAAATATTATGTAAATTTTAAATTATATAATTAATTATCTTATGAGTTGTTATAATTTGTAATTAGCAATAAATAACAGCACAATCTCTTCAAAAGCTCTAAGCCTTTCTTTAGGAAAAAAGTAGGGTGGAGAAAGAAAAGTAAACAAAAAAACGCGGAGAAAAGAAAAAAAAAATAGAAGGAAAAACTTATTTTCCCAAGCCACGAAATTGAGGGAGAGGAAAGGATAGAGAAAACTTTATTCTATTATTTAAAAATGAAAGAAAATAAAGAAAGTAAATTTTATTAATACAAAATTGTTATTCTATACATCACATTATGGACTTTATTAATGAGAAATTTTATATTTTTTTTATAAAAATTACATATACTTGAATTATTATATAACCTCATTAATTAATACTAACTCATAGGTTCTTTGCTTGATACATTATTGAATTTGCACTTCTAATATTTGAACACAATGACAAATAATAATTACATGGCATGTGCCATATTTTTAGATATTTAATAAATTTTATAATTGTCATTTATATTTGATTCATTATGTATCTCAAATTCTTTTAAAAAAATTTATAGTTTTGAGCCTATATTGGCAATCAGTTGCATTTCTTGTTTATCTATCAAAAACAGGAATAAGATATAACAGCAATTACGAAAAGCTAGAGAGAGTACACTTTCTTTTTCACCTATAATTCCTTGCTTGGAAATATTAATATAGAGAATATGGAATGTATCTCTATTAACTTATTAGTTGAGGGTTTAGATATGATTAAATGTGTCTGTCTGCAACTTGCAACTTGCAAGCGGACCAAGACTTGATGAAATTAGTCACCAATATTTTCGATCCTTATAGTCCTGTTCATTTCATACATGTTTCGAAGCTTCGTTTGCTGTCTTGGATGATTTGTTTTTTCAAGTACTATCAAATCAACATATTGACAAAAAAAAAAAAGCTTTTTCATCAAGTGAATTTCTACGGCTGACTATTCTTCTTTTGATTTTGTTGATTCGATGACTTCATCAATTGTTCACACATTGCAACATTCCATCAAATTTGAAGATTATTGCTTGCAATTGTTGAATTTGTTCTGCTTTTGTATTATTCGTTACAAAATATTCGAATTAATACATTGGGATATCCATATTTGATTTTATGTCTTCTTATCATTTCATATTTGTATAATTTATTGATTATCTTATAATTAATTTCGTATTTGTGATTTCATGTTTGATTGGGAGAATGTAAAAATTTTTTGGCATCATTATTGTTAACCTTGTGATCCTAGATAATCAAATGAATAACTTTTATCAATTTATTATTCATATTTTAGCCATGATCTTTGTAATTTTTTTTTCTTTAATGCGAGTCAAGGATAAGTAATTAGAGTTACATCAATATACGTGTAGACAAGGTCATGCATTATTTTCCTTTTTCTGGTATCATTAGATTGATAGGAAGGGTGCCCGCTATATATATAAAAAATTGATTAGATGTCTTGTTATATTTCATATTTAGTTTTCTCTTGTACTGAAATTGTAATTATTCAAATAAAATTTTATTTTCTTATTTAGTTTACAAAGAATTTAAACAATTTTGATTTAATTAAAATGACATATGTTATAAGTGTAATTTTGAGGATTAATATCAAAATTGATTTGAAAATTAAATTTATATATAATTTTTAAAATTTTCAATATTTATTTAAATTCCTATCCATTTCAAGAGGGACCAATCATGTATCTTTAGTGCTGGAAAATTGAAAGCAATTGAAAGACTCGACTTTCTTTATCTGGTTTAACGCTTTTTTTTTTTTTTTTTGTAGGTTTAAAACCACTTTATATCTACAAATCACTTTTAAGTATTGATTAATCTGGATTGAATCGAGTCAGATCCTAAATATGAGAAAATTCTCTTACTATTAATTTTTTCATTCACAACACTTGAATTCAAAATTTTATTTAAAGAGAATCAAGCTTTTTATTACTTAGATCAATTAACATTAGTCTTGTTTGCCATTTCAGGCAAGTGGAGGACAAAGTAAACAGACCAATAACAGTATAATTACTATAAATTTCTTGACATTTGTCATATTTAACTAAGTTATCTCTCACATTTCAAAATTACATTGTAAACTCCCTCGCGATTACCATGTTACAATGAATAGTCCTTTCGTTAATTTTTGTGTTAGATTTATGTAAAATTCTAATAATACCCTTACTTTCAACTTAAAATTGCATTTCATACCCACCTCTCTCATCTCCTTCAAATTATGAGAGGATTTATAATGTAATTTTGAAATGTGAGAGATGATTTCATTAAATATGACAAACTTCAGGGGGTTTATCATAATTATCACACTAATAACATTTACAAATGAATAATTGCAAGTGTACACGATCAATTTAGCAAGCCAACTGCATGGAATTGTACATATATGGTCATGTATTATCATCTTTTCTCTAGCATCATTAGATTGATAGGTCTTGAAGAAAATGATGTATTATAGGAAAGTTGATATCAAAGATTGGCAGAAGCTGTGAATTGCTATTTCTTCGGTAGAAGCTCCAGTGGTGAGATTGGTAGTCCAAACTGTTATTTCTTTGGGCTTGGTGAAGATTACTAAATAAATAGATACTCAGGTTGTGTTCTGTTTGTTAACTTTTTCGGAATATGTTATTACTTGGGAAATCAAATCTATAATTTTAGATATCCAAAGCCTGTGTTCTCACCATGTACACGTTCATTTTTTGTTGTGTTGGGAGAATGACTAACAAGTCTGCATATTGGATTGCTAGATCTGTTATATTTGGCTCTTTTGCTAACTCGTTTGTAACAAATCCTCCTGCTGAGTTGGTTGTTATTCTCCATAATGATGTTCTTTCTCCTTGGTTAATGGAGTCTCTTGCTCAAAAAAAAAAAAAACAAAAAAAAAAAGAATAGATTTGATCTGCCTCTTCACATAAACCTTGTTGCCGAGTCAAGTATGTCTAAGCGGACGACCAAGACTTGGTCAAAAGATGTCAACTTTTTTAGAAACAAATATTTTTCCCCATGTACAAAAAAAAAAAGGATAGCTTTTTTTTTTTTTTTTTTGTATATATACATACATGACCAACTAATTAAGAGTAAATTCGAACTCGATTCAAAATATCATTTTTCAGAGTAAATCTGAAATTTGGCTTGAGTCTTATTTATATACAAATTTAATGGGTGACTCAAATTCGCTCAAAACTCGATCCGACGCCGATTCAAAACACTTTAATCTGAAAATAATCGACTCAAAAGTAATCCTATCTAAAAATATTCCCATTAAGATGATCCAATGTGATTCGTTTGTCACCCACTATAAAAATCTGTTAGAATAGTGACAAAAAATTTTCATAGCTAAAGATGGTGGCAAAGTGGCGCCAATACCTTTTCGACGGAATAGCGACGAAAATTGTTATCGCTAAATCTAGCGAAGTACATTCCATCGCGAATTAGTGACAAACCATAGCCATTGCGAATTAGTGACAGACCATAGTTGTCACTATCATAGAGACGAATTTGTGATGGTTGTACACCCTTGCTATTATAGAGACGAAACAACTATTTTAGCAATGGATTTGTGACAGAATTTTGTCGTTAAAAAATAAATAAATATTATAAATTATTTTAAATATTAAATAATTTATAAAATATTATAAAGATTAAATTATATATAAATAATATGAAATATTATAATATATTATTAATATTAAATTATAATATAATATTTAAACTAATATAATATAATAGTGATAATATTAAATATATGGGTGTAAATGAACTGAGATAACTTGTAAATTACTCGAGATTAATCTAGCTGAGTTCGGGCCACTCAAGTATCCAAAGAGTCGAATTCTCATAAATTTGATCGGTTGCATGTTCACAACGTTGTTTCACTCGGCTCGATTGTAATATTACAGTTCGATCCTAATATGGGTTCAAACGATAAATAATATTAAATGATTAAATTAATAGTATTGAATTATTATATAATATATAAATATAATAGTGTAAATATAATATTAAATTAAGAAAATTAATGTATATTGAGAATAAATATATAAAAAATATGTATACATTAGATAAATATTATTTATAATAATATATTATTTAATATGAAGAATATATATATTAAGATATTTATAATATATTAATAATTAATAATTAGGTTTAATATTATATAATGATAAACCATGTTATAATGAATTTAAAATATTAAAATATTAGTTGAATAAAGTTTTAAATTAAGTATTAAAAATTAATATAAAAATATAGCGACAGACATTGTCATAGCTAATGCTAGCGATGGCCAAGCCCGTTGCAAGGAGGTTAGAGGCCTGGACATGCCTGCAAATTAGCAACGACTTGGGTCATCGCTAACGTTAGAGGCTTGTCCAGGCCTCCAGCTTAGCGAAGAGTCGAGCTATCACTAAACTAGCGATGATGTAGCCCCTCGCTAGCTCTGGAGGCTTGGATAGGCCTCTAGTTTAGCGACGAGCCTGGCCGTCACTAGTGTTGCGCCATCTTGGTTGGTTACAAATTTAGCGATGGACTAGATCATCGCAACGCTAGCGATGCCTCGGAGCATCGCTAAAGAGGGGGAGCTTAGCCTAGGCTCCCCCATCCTAGAGATGGGTTGAGTTGTTATTAGCTTTATAATGGCCCAAACCGTCGCTAAGACGGGTGATCCTAGGCCAGCTCACCCTCTTAGCGATGACGACGGTCACTAAGTCTATCGACCATTACGGACCGACATACACTAATGGGCTAGCAATGGCCCATGACATCGCTGGCTCATTAGGGCTGCTTTTAGTAACCTGTCAATCCCCCTTTCCTTTTTTTTTTTTTTTTTCTTTCTTCTTCCTATTTCTTTCCTTCTTCTTCTCCTTTTCCTTTCCCTCTCCCACCCAGCACCCACCGCTACACCTGAGACTGTCGCCGATAATAGTCCCGTCAGCCACCGTCGATAGCAGTCCCGTCACCCACCGCCGACAACACCTCCTCATCCTATTCCTCTTGCAATTTTCTGGATTTTAGGTTTGATTTGTGTGCATTGGTTTGATTTGAATTTGGCTCTCTCTCTCCCTTGATTCTTGAAGATTTATAAGGATGTGTTCATTTTAATGTTTTATATAATATTTAATTAATTTTGAATTAGGAAATTTTTTAATTTTGCATAATCTTGAGTTAGTTTTATTAAAATTGTATTTTATGTTGAAATTATGTGTTATAATTATGTCAAATTTTGTTGATGTTATGAAATATGATAAAAATTTTTTGTAAATTATGTTGAAGTAAACAATTTATGAAATATATTTTTTTTTTGTAAATAATGTTAAATTTTGAAATATGAAATATTGATATTTGAAAATTTATATATTTTTCATATTATTATTTAATTTAGTTAAATAGTTTTGTAGTAAATTATGTGATACCTAGGAATAGTAATTTATGTTTCGGGTTATTATATACAAATTTTTAATTGTTAATTATGTGAAAAATTAGTTGAAATATTGAAAATATGTGAAATAAATTAGGTGGTTTTATTTAGTGACATATTTTCAATTTTTGGAGAAAATTATAGTAAATTTTTAAAATTATTTTAATATTTCAAATATAAAATTATTTAATTAATTATAAATTAATTTTATTGAAAAATTATGTCATTAATTAGAAAATTAATTATCATTATTAAATTTATAATAAATAGAAACTAATAAATGAAGTTTTAATGTTATAATAAATTAGAAAATTAGGAATTAATTATTAAATTTATAATTTGTTATAAGAATATGAATTAATGAATAAATACGTAATTAATTTCAAAGTTAGGCATTAAGTATTGTTATTATTTTTTATAATAAATTTGAAAGTTAGAAATTGTTAGGAATTTATTATTAATTGTGAAATTAATTTGTAGTATATTATATTATTTAGTATATTTTTTTAGAAAATAAGACAATAATTAAGACATTGGAAATTAATACTTATGATATTATTTTAATATTAATTGGGAAATTTAAAAGTAATTATTAAGGATGAATCTGGGAAATAATTAATTATTTTTTATTTTATTAGCAAGTAATTATTTTATTAGAAATTAAGTTTTTAATTTTATGTTATATTATTCTTAAATTTGGAATGTGATGGTCATTTAATTATTGTTATATAATATACATTAATTTGCATAAATTTAGAAAATTGTTGATGAATGAATTGTGGTATTGATTTATGATAAATGGTTGTGCTAGAAGTGTTTTTCCATACAAGTTATTTCGTAGTATTGGGGGTTTTGGTTAAGGAAATATTAGAAGTGCTTTTTTTTTTTCTTACAAAGACGTCAATTATAGATCTCATATTGAGATTTGGTAGGTTTTGGTTATATCAAAACTCTATCAAAATTTTGTTAGACTACTACGGTTAAGCCTTAGAAACCTGTTTAGTGAATTACTCACATTAAGTGTGAGTAATTCACTAAATTGCCCTATAGGTCAATTTGAAAATGCATTGTTTGAATAAACTCGTGACATCAGTATGAATTTTGGAGGTATGATATTGTTCTCCATGAGCATATTTAAATATGTGTAGATTAATGTGATATGAAACCTATGATAAGGTATCTATCGCATTTGTTTATACATGTTTGATATTGTGCACTTCGAGAACTATGGGGGCATGTTGTCGAAATTTATATAAGTGCATTGGGATGATAGACACTATATTTTCGAATGGGTTAGGTTGATTTGTTGACATTGACAAGAGTGACAATAAGGATAATACATCAAAAAATGAAGAATTAAATGATAATGATGATGATGATGATGATGTTAATTTACATAATATCGGTAGTGATTAGAGCTAGTGTTATCACAACTCCTTTTGTAATATTTATATTTTATTGCTTGACTATAACAAAATTTCTAAACATACATAATTATATATCTCAAAAGATGCGAGGGAATATTTGATATCGTAGGAGTTCAACAAGGCGAGGTTCTACATGAGGTATTAGTTGAGGTCGTCTTCTTCGTCACCTTATGTACTATTGTTTGATCAGCCCACTTTATCACCTCGTGCTCCAATAGTTGTGGCATCATCTGCATGTTTTTCACCTCCATCACATTTTTCACCACCCGTTGCACCAGCACAGTCACCTGGCTTTGATACTTTTACTGCATTTGTAGCTGATCCTTCATCTCATCGACCTAGGATATAGGTTGTTGGTATGAGGTATGTTGTTATAATCATCTCATTATATATATATATATATATATATATATATATATATATATATATATATATATATATATATATATATATATATATATGTGATTAATTTTTTTATAAATATC
>CATIWR010117525.1:0-56560 GCA_949677035.1 Omphalea diandra | reverse complement strand
TGATGGGTGGGCCTGTTAAAATTTATTATAAATAGACTAGGTCTCCTCTCCTGCCTTCATAACAGAAAACCCTAGTTGCTACGCCTATTGTAGCCGTCTTTGAGAAGGTCAATGAGAGGAAGACCTAGCTTTCGTTTTCAATCATTCTGACAAATTCTTCAAGTGGTTTAATTTCAGCGTTCATAATTATGGCTCATAACAATTTGAGATTCAACGCGGAGACAAATATGCAATTTGTTTCCGTTCAATTATTAGATTTAGTGTTCTAAATTTATGTACTAGATCCTATATTAAATTATTACACAATACACTCAAGAAAGAGAGAAAATTAGAGTGAGAGAGTTAGAAACTCTGAATCAAATTAGTGAAATTATTTTTAAGATGTTTTTGAAAAACACTTTGAATACCACTATTTTGTTATGTCTCTTTTTGAGTGTGTGATATTTTATTCCTCTAGTGTCAAGAGAAGATTTATATTGTTACTGCCATAGTGGAGATTTCGGAGTTTGTCCCATAGTTTTTCTGTCTTAATCTTTAAGATTTTCCTTATAAATTTTAGTATGTTATTTTTATTAATTGTTTTGTGCAGCAATTATTTATGGGAATTTAACCTGATGCCCCAATAATGAATATAAAGCATTTTCTTGAATATATTATTGTTGTCTCTATTTTTTTTTTTCAGATTTTGTATTCAAACAAAATGAATAGTATTCAACCAACGAAAATAACTTCTAAACATCAGAAAATAAATATCAAATTCAAATCATGCCATTCATTTCAAATAACTACCTATAGCCAAGCATATCCTTGTAGAACTCTACATATCCTTGTAGAACTCTATGTTAATTTTTTAATAGAAATTATATGTACGCTAATTTTGAATCTCCTGATACATGAATTAATTTTATGGTCAAATGAAACAATAAGTGGAAGTAGAAATAGCATTTGATCTGCAACTGGAAGCAGTGATCGGAGGGAAGAATACAGACTATTCATCTTCTTGCGACGATAACGTTCACTTGCATTATGGTTGAGCTTCTTAACCATGTTAGGGTCACCAGTACTACAGTCAGCTGTGAAAGATGTAGACTGATCAAGCTGCAATATTTCTGAAGGTTGAGACTGGAAGAAATGACGAAACGACGTCGATCCCGGAACACTCGTAGTAGTAGCCGTCGTATTGGTTTCTCTAGAGAAGTAAATGTTTTCACTGCCAACGGGACCTCCAGGGTCCATCCGAAGGTTGGAAATACGGGGGGAGACAATGCTAACATGATGGTTGACTTGATTGAAACTTAATGTGTTTGCTATATATATATATATATAAAGAGAGAGAGAGAGAGGAAAAAAAACGTACTCTCCAATATTTGTTTCGTTTGAGTAATATTGGGTAGTGCAAAATATAAAAAAAAAAAATTGAACAAGTGACACTGCATTAGATATAGCAATATATAAATAGATAAGTTTTTCTTTTTCTTCTTTTAGATAACTTTCTTTCTGGTTGATTTCTTTACTGTCCAGTTTCTGCCCTTTCGAGTTCCAAGCATAGGGTAAACGTTTGGACTTAAAAATGGTACAAGTTGATGATCTAATCAATACTTTACACGCAGGAAATGAACATAAACAAAATTTGTGATATCATGAATGACATTACACCAACATCTTTCCCTTTCTGCTTTTAAAAATACGGAAACTAAATTCTCGAATTTCAGTTCCATTAGGACTTCCCTTATCCATATGCAATAGTTGATGTCAATTTTGCCATTATATTTTTCCACACTTCAAAACAGATTGCGAGCCAAGAATGGACGAATAAGATGCGTGTACTTGCACGGCATCCATGAGGCGTGAGCATTCCCTCCCTTCATATGCACGTGTTTGAGCTGCCTCGTCTTGTGGATGGCATGCTCTTTCCTCATTCCTCCCCTTATGCAAAACTCTGCCTTTTTTTTGTCCGTAGCATCAGCCATTTTCTGGAGCATGAGGAGCAATTATTGTCATCAAAACCATTTCCTTAAAAAAAAAAGTCAAAATTGTAAAAAAAAATATTTCCTTGAGCCATAAAATAGACTTGCTTATATTTTTTTATAGAGAGATAAAAATTTAAATAATATCATTAGAATAATTAATTTTACATTTAGTTTTAATATATTTTTATATTAAATAAGATAATTAACATATTGTTTCATTTTTAATTAAATAATGTTGATTATAATCCATATTAAATAAAGACATATTAAGAAATTAACTGAACTCTCAAAAAAAATAACTATAATTTGAAACAATGACAAATTAGTCTATTTTTATTGGATGAAATAATATGAAATCCAAAAATTGCTTGAGGTGTGCAAAATACTCTTCTTTAAAGCGATATTTGTTTATTATAACATGCAAAACGTGATGTTAGCTTGAGGTGCTTCATACTTAATGGTCCATTTAATTCATAGATTGTGTAAGTCATAGGATTAATATTAATGTTGGATTTAGTTAACCCTTATTTAGTAAAAATACTTTAATTAATTAATTCAAATTTTTAATCCCATATTTGGTATGGCACGTTAAGTAATGAAATAAATTAATGAAATAAAATAAATTTCATTACCTTAGTGTTTAAAACTATTGAGTTTCTATTTTTTCTCTTTATTATTCTCCATATATATTTCCAATTTATTTGCATTGATTTTAGATTTGGATTTGAATCATTATTTTTTCTATAAATTTTTTTAGTAATTTTATTTTTTTAATGTTAGATATTACCGCATAATTTTTTATAAAATTTTCTTATTTTTATATTGAAAATTATATTATTATTAAGATTTATTATACGAATTTAATTATAATTATAATTTTTTATTTTATTTATTTGATAATAATTTTTTATATAATAATAATAATAATAATTATTATTATTATTATTATTATTATTATTATTATTATTATTATCAATTTTTAATTACTCAACTAATAAGTGATTATTTGATAAATCCCATGAGAACACCAAAGATGACAAGTGTACTATATTTTTTTTGAATGTCGGTCACAAAAATAAACTCCATGAGAAGACTAGAGATGAAAAGTGTAGCATAAGGTGTACCATTTTTTGGTACTTTAGTTAATAAATCACTTCAAACTATGAAAAGTGTACTGCTTGAGTTCATGAAATTTCGGCCATCTATAATTTTTTCTTCTCCCCATTTTCATAATGATATCTTTGTCTATAGTGTGGTTGAATGTTGGTATTAAGGCTATTTTTGAGAAAAGAGTCAAATATTAAGGCTATTTTAGGCATTATAAATTTGTAATATAGGATTAGTAATCCCATTAGAATAGGATTAATAAAGATATAAGGAAGATAAGTTTTAGTTAGGACTGTCTTCATAGATTAAGTAAGTTTTCGAGATTACTAAACTAAACTCATTTTTTTAACCAAACATAGGATTAGTAATTAATTTTATGGTTTAGCTACGCAATCCTACGAATCAAATGAGCTATAAGGGTGTTAGTTTGAGGTAGTAAGGATTAGCTTGAAAATCCCACATTGGAAGTTAATAAGAAAGGTTAGAATTATAACTATTAGCATTGGATTTTTGGGCCTAGCATGCAGGCCCGATAATGAGATGTATGAAAACTCTTATAGGAAAGTGTTTCCATGTTTCGAAAATGTTTCTTTTTAGGAAACTTACCGAAACTTGACCAAAACATTTAAGACACATTTCTACAATTTTAAAAATTTTAAAAATGTATTTCCACTTTAGAGACACATTTCTTTTCTACTATGTTTTTAGTTGTCAAACTTATAGAAAATTAATACTTATTTTTTAAATATTTGTTATTTTTTAAATATTTGATTGATTATTATTGTTTCATTTATTTTTTTTATAATTAATATTGATTTAGATACTTATCTTTAATATTATTTTTTATATGATCCCATAATTAGTTGTTTCAAAATTTATTATATGTAAGAAAAAGTATTTATAAATATGTTTCTATATTTTTTATATTTACACGTTTTTTTCACGTTTCATTTTCTATATTTTTAAAAAATATTGTTTTCTCATGTTTGTTTCTACATTTTTCGTTTATGCATTTCTCGTTTTCATGCCACTTAGATAAGAGCTAATAGAATCAATCCTCAAAGGTAAGATTGCAAAAGGAAGAAACAAGGCTTAGGAGAGACCGTGGATCAAGCCCAAACTAAGCCCACAAACTAAGGCAAGTTTGATCCAAAAACAACTAAACAACCTTTAGATGGTTGTACAACCCATATACTTAGATGTACAATCAACTCACTTATTTGTACAACCAAGTCTCCAACACTAATAGAGGAAAAATTCTGGAATAATTGACTATTGACTACCACATGGTTGTATAACCAACTTCTTGATTGTACAAATCACTTAAAAATCTTAATTTCAGAATATTCTTTGATCTTATTTGTTGAGAACCAAGTATTGGATGCAACCTGAGTCATTTTGGCTCTAGTGCATCCACTTCCTCTCTATATATACTCCTTCATGTGAAAGAGGAAGGGAGAGGCTTTTTTACCTAGTATTACTCTGTTAAAATTGCTACACAACTCACCTAAACACATAAACCCTAACATTCAAACCATCCATGCTAAGATCCAAGGTAGTATCCAATTTTAAACCCTTAACTTTGCATCATTCCTTTGTAGTTTTAGAGGATTATTCAACATCTCAATGGTTTGCACATTACACATTAATGGAATTAACGACTACTACTTCTAATAGTGACAAATTAGAATATCTAATCATCTTGCTCAACGTCTTTACTTCACTAGTTCCTTATCCTTTACCCCTATCTTTTCTTTTGTAGCTCAATTACTTTGTCATTGTTCCCTTAGTGGTTAATCCCACTCTTTTGACTTTTACGTTGTATGCATTTCATTTCTTCTTCTTCTTTTTTTATTTGTTTTAACATTTACCTAAGCAACCCTTTCAAGTTTTTGACTTAGTGATCTATTTTTTTTCTTTTTGTTTTGCTTTATGATTTTATGTCATAATTTTTGCCTAAGTCGCTCTTTCAGGTTTTTGACTTAGCAAGCTACTTTACTTTTCTCACACATTACATGAAGTATCTCTTCAAATTGTCCAGATTTACTGGTTCAGTGAACTCACATGGATCCATATATGATAATATCATTACACCACCTGAGTAGATGTGTTTAACCATACAAGGACTTTCTCAATTCTATTTGAATTTTCCTCAAGGATCTTGAGTATGTGGTTAGACTGCCTTCAATACTTGATCACTAACCTTTATCATACTCAGCTTAACCTTCTTGTTAAATGTGCGGCCGATTTTATCTTGGTACAATTGGATGTGATAAAAGGCCTTAACCTTTTTTCATCTAACAAGACCAACTATTCAAATCTATTTCTTACCCATTGGTATTCAAGGACCTTAGACTCAACCAATACTCGCAAAGATCTCACTTCTATCTCAATTAGAAATATTGCCTCCATCCCATACACTAAAGAATATGTTGTCATTTTAGTCAATGTCCTTGTCATAGTCCAGTAACCCCATAAGGCAAATAATAACTTCTCTTGCCAGTCTTTATATGTTTCGACCATTTTTGCAAGAACATTGTTGACATTCTTATTAGCTGCCTCAATTGTTTCATTAGCTTGTAACCTGTATGGTGCCAATTTGTGGTGAGTTACCTCATATTTCTCTATGATTACCCTAGCCTTAGCTTGAAAATGGACATTGTTATCTTTTTAATAATGTGATATGGTACATCATATTGACATATGAGATTACTTTTGATAAATTGAGCCATTTGCTTAACCTCTAGCTTGCTGAAGGCTTCGACTTTTACACATTTTAAAAAGTAATCTACTGCCACCACAATGTACATATGCCCCCTATAAAAGTTGTTCTAATTTTCCCAATCACATCAATACCCTAAACTATGAATAGCCGAGGTGAAGTCAGATTTGTAATTCGATTGGTGGCAAATGATTGAGTACCATAAACCCAGTATTTATGACAACTTCAAACCATATAAATACAGTCCCACTCCATTATGGTCCAGTAATATCCTAGCCTTAGAATTTTCCTTACCAATGTCTTCCCATTCATGTAAGGACCACAAACTCCTGCATGCACTTCATCCATGACTCTGCTCGCCTCTTCCTCTACTAAGCATCTAAAGTGAATCTCGTCAGGCATCCTCTTGTACATCACACCGCTATGGACTATAAATTGTAATGCCAATCTCTGAATTATCTCCTTATCACTCCTTTCACCCCCTTCCCCTAGGGTATTCACTGCTTTCTAGATACCTTTGTATGTCATAGTACTAAGGGCAATTATCCACTAACATTTATACCACCCTTCTATCAATATGACATGGCGTAGTGGATTTGCGTGTGATAAGAGGTTTCAATGGCATCATTTTTTGTCCATCCGACATAGAAACCAAAGTTGTTAGAGCATTAGCCATCACATTCTCTTTTTGGGGTAGGTGATGGAAAATAATTTTTTTGAAAATTTTATGTCATCCTCTTCAAATGCTCCAGGTATGGACCTAACCATTCTTCTTTTAATTCCCACCTATTTTTCATTTGAGAGATAACCAATAATGAATCCTCGAATACTTCAACAGTCTTGGCCCTCAATTTCATTAGAAGTTCCAGCCTAAGTGCACAAGTTTTGTACTTAGCCATGTTATTGGTTACCCTAAAGTTAAGCTTTTTGGCCATAGGAAAGAGTTCTACTTTTAATGAAATCATAATCACTCTTACACTTACTCCCTTCTTGTTCGCTGCCGCCATCGAAATACATTCTTTAACTTAATGGCACGATCATGCCTAATTCTTCATTAGGGAATTAAGAAGTTTTAATTCTCCCTCTCTAAGAGGTTGTTGTGCTAAATACTCTATGACGGTTCATCCTCTAATCACCTTCCTGGTCACATAATTGATATCAAACTCAGTTTATAATATCAACCATTTTGAAAATCTTTCAGTCATAGTAAAGGCCTCATGTAAGCATTTAATTAGGTCAAGCTTCGAGACCACCATCACGAAGTATGATTGGAAAAGGTCTTAATTTCCTTGTGGCCCACACCATTGACAAACAAGTCTTCTCCACTTGATTATACTTCTCTTTATAAGACAACAACTTTTTGCTGAGATGATACATAGCATGTTCATTCCCTATTTCATCTTTTTAAGCTAACATTACACCCATGGCATATTTCTTTATTGTCAAATGCAAGATTAATAGCCTTTTTAGTTTTGTAGGTTTTAACACCGGCGAGTTGGTTAAATACTCCTTTATCCTCTTAAAGGCTTTTTAGCACTATTCATTCCACCTTACCAACAGGTCCTTTCTCAATAACTTACATATTGATATGTTCCCTGCATTCTTCAACTCAAATGATATCACTTTATAGCAATATGCTCCCTACTCCATAATGAAAGTTGTCTTCATCTTGTTTGTGATAGCCATAAGTATATGATTGTAGCTAGAAAACTCATCCATAAATGAGTACCTAATGCATGTTGCAGAATTATCTACCAACACATCAATATGAGGCAATGGAAAGCCATCTTTTAGGCAAGCCTTATTCAAATCCTTATAATCCATACGCATCCTTACCCTCCCATCTTTCTTCTATCTGAGACTATATTGGCTAGCCATTCAAGATAATCTATTATCTCCAAAATTTAGGCATTTAATTATTTTGCCACTTCTTCCTCAACCAACTAGTTTCACTCGAGTCTCATCCTCTAAAGTTTTTACTGTATCAATTTTATATGTAGGTAGGTTGAAATTTTATATTCTACAATTTGCCTATCTGTCTATCCACTTTCGACATATCCTTGTGTGTTTAAGCAAAGACCCTTTAGTATTTTAAGAGTAGTTGTTCAAACTTTCTTCATTCTTCTGGTATGATGTCACTAGCAATGAGCAAGATTTTTGAATTTTCATGTGTACCAAGATTAAATGCAGCGGTATGCACAAAATTAATGTTAAATATGCTTATGAAATTATGCATGCTATGCATACTACCATCATGAAACACATCACACAAGTAAGTAAATTCATCATTCATTGCTTTAAACTTAGAAAGAAATACATCATCATCTTAAAAAAAAAAAAAAACTAGAAATAAAAACATCAACAGTATATGGAAAAACAACTTCTTTAGGCAAATTGGCAAGAGCTTCTTCTACTAAAGCCTTCTCCCTTTTGACCTTTCCCTCTTTACTAGTTGCAGCATTGAGATTGTCACCCTATTCAGAAACCCTTTATTTCTCTTCTTCTATACTAACCATAACTTTCACTACCTCTTTAAAGTCCAGCTTCATCCAGTTATCCCCCAATTCAATCTTCATAAAGCTCTCCTAAAGGATCATGCCTTCTAACTCAGTTTCATGCAGCACCTCCTTATCATCACACATGGCCTCAATGGAATCACAATCATGTCCTCAACGTTTGCTAGAGTTAAGCTCATATAGATACATTCGATGAACTTGTACAACCCTGTATGTCCTCATTTTGCATCTATAAGAGGACCATCTTGATTAGTAATTTCAATCTTCTCCTTCATGAAATTGACACCTGTAGCCTAAAAGCATTATTCTAGCAAGTATTGTTCTTCCTCTTCCTTTGAGAGCTTTTTTTTTATCATTCCAAGGCCATGCAGTTTAAGGGTGGTATAAAATTATAAACTAACCAAACTCTCGGTTGTCTTTTTTTCTTGTAACCTGTTTACCTATCTTCTTTCTTTTCTTCTTTTTATCCTCCTCTTTTAGCAAATCTCTGTAATTCTGATAACCCATCTCTCCAACATCCATCTAAAGAAAATCTCTTTCAAGCTTGCCCATGATACCATCCGCTTCTCATTCTCTTTTATAGCCTCATCTTCAACTTCTTTTATCGTGTTTTTTTCCTTTACGAAGAAGTCAGACAATGGCCTATACAGATCCTTTACTTACAAATTTGATTCTTTATCATGATACCCTAGTCTTCTTCGAGTGGTTTGAGTAGGAATGGTAGGAAACTCTAACACACTAATTGAATTTTTCCCTAACCCTTGGTTTGGTAGAAAGTTCATGTTCTTCATAATTTTCATCACTTTTGGATCAACCTATTTGTTCGTGACCCTAATGACCTGAAAACTTCTGAGATGCAGAATAACCACACTTAGTGCTTATATGATTTCTCTAACCTCTGCACAGATAGTCACTATCTCTCCTTTGTAGGGAATTTTGACCTTTTGATGTATTGTAAAAGGCATACCTCCCAATGGATGATACCATAATTTTCCTAACAATTATGAAAAAGTAACAAGAATATCTAAGACAATAAATTCCATCATTATCTCTACTATCCCAGTCTTTATCATGGTCTTGAACACACCTGAGGCCTGCCTTTTACTATCATCATAAGCCCGAATGATGTTATCTAACACCTCCAAGTCTTTCTTTGACAATTTAAACTTGTGTAATAGCTTCAAGGGGCAGATGTTAATTTTAGATCCATCATCAACCATTACATATAGAGCGTGTTTCCCTTTCACCTTGGTCCTAGTGAATAAAGCTAGATTGTTATCCCTTCCTTCTAGTGGTAAGTCTTAATTTGAAAAGTAACCTTTCCATTATGGGTGACCAAAGCAATAACATCTTTTGGAGTGGCATCACTAGAAATGATCAAGCTAGATAAAGCTTCCACCATAACTTTCTTATGCTCCTGAGAAGTAATGAGCAATTCCCATATACTGATCTAAGCAGACATTTTCTTTAACTATTTCACGGTAGGGTTATCATCCTCATTTTCTCTCATAATAAGCTTGTATCACTTTTTCTTGACTCTTGGTTTCTTGGGAGTTTCTTTGTCAAGGTAATATTTCCCACTTTGAGTTACATGGTTAACCTATTCTTCCTTCTTTTCTTCATCTCTCTCTTCCCATATCTTGGTAATTTTTTTCCTTCTCACCTCTTATGTTTCCTCATTTAAACTCTCTCATGGGTTGACAGTGAAAACGACGATAGCAACAATCTTTGGTATGTCTTCAAAACTAGTCATAATAACCTTTTTAGGTATCCTAGAATTTATCATAAATGTTTGTTAGTTACGAGATGGGACGTTATGATAGTTTAGAAAAAGGTTTCCTTTTATGTTTGGTCTCTCTGAGTTCGGAAGTACAATAGTCTTGTTATTAATGAGGTTTTGAATCTTATGTCTAAACCTATAATAATCATTAGTATTGTGCCCCGCTACTTTATGAAAAGCATAATAGGTATTGCCTTTATGTCCCTTAAGCAATAGGTTGGGAGGTGGCCTTGGTACCAAAGGTTTGAATACCCTTTTCTTTTGTAATCTCTTGAATGCCTTAGACAGAGGCATCCCTAAATTAGTAAACTATCTTGGAGTCCTAATTGGATTCACATCAGTCATTTTTCCCCTTTCAACTTAAGGCTATCACGGTGCACTTTTTCTACCTTCATATTACTTCATTGACTCAAACTTCAATTCCACAACTTACAAACTAGCCTCTCTAAGGTCTTTAAAATTCCTTACCAACATGCCCTTAATTCCGGTACCCATACTAGGTAATGCCCTTAACAATCATCAGCAATCACCACAGGTTGGGGTGTCTCCATCAATGTTTACCCTTTGTCAATTCTATTAGCAGAGGTTTCTCTTTTTTTAGAATCTCATTGATGCGTTTATTCACCTCTTCAATAATCTTTTCTTCCATCTTACAATCATAGTCAACCATCATCTTATCCCGAACCTTCAGTGGTATAATTGGTTCCATGATTGGATCAATTCTTTGGCTCAAACTCTATGTCTTACTTTTCATAGCAAATCGGTTACCCCTTCTCTTTCACAAGGGTTTAAATGGAGCTATGATGGCTACAAGACAAGGGTTATTAGTATGATGCATGTATAAGTAAACGATGCATGTATGCGTGATATAAGTAAACGATACATATATGTGTGATATGCATGGTATACACATACCATTTCAAAAGATCCTTCCAACCTTATTCCTCCCACACACAAATTTTAGAGGCTCTTTCTTTGGTAGGGTCTCATTTTTCCACCAACGATGGGTCGAGAATGTGTGTGGTCACCTCAGACCAATGAAGGGTTAAAACCTTAAGAAAACACATATACAAAAGGAAAGAACTATTTACATCACTTGAAGGAAGAAAATGTTCAAAGAAGTCGAAGATCCCTTTAACAAGGAGACAAGGATGTACATGATGATTTACATGGAAATTTCTTTTACATAATGGGGTATAGGGATACACAAATATTTACATAAGGATATTTATATAGGGGGAAATGGGATAACATTGTACTTGCATTAAAGGATGCCTAATCACTTTCCTTGAAGAACCTCAACCCTTCCTTTAGAAGGGAAACTAAACAAAAGGGTGTCCTATTCTAAGGTACTATTAACTTCCACATGCACATATTGGTTGCAATGGTTTATTGAAGTTAATGGCTCCCATAAGCTTGAGGGGTGGTTGTCATGATCCCTTATTTAATATACCCAAAGATACTAGGCTTGTGAGTGATAAACCCTCATCACCATCTCCTGAGCCTGAATAGAGTTTAGGTCTCAAGTTTGGAGAAACCATCGATTAGTCTAAAGGCAAACCTAATGCACATGGTGAAGTGTAGAAGCTATATGGATGCAAATGGATTTGATTAATAACAAGTTTAAAATGTTAAAGTGGAACAAAGATTAAACATGAAGTCAATTTTGAGTCCCCAGTGGAGTCACCACTGTGAGCGTCGATGATTTTCTAAGTTATGCCTGAACAAGTGTATTCTTGCTTATAACTTCATGCTTTTATCAACCAATGGAGGGTCAAAAGGATAGGGATCTTTACATTGGCAATAACCCTAAGAAATGGCACACGTTTGGATCAACAAGGGTTCCTTTAAGCCTTGCACAAGTTTAAAGCCTTAACTCTAAGTTGTGGTCATCGGAGGACCAAGACAGGATAATACTTTGGTACCATCCTTAGGAATTATTGAGTTGCCACCTAACTTTAATTGGGATAAGAATCCAAGGAAGGCAAAATCTAAGCCTAACTAAGTCAATTAGAAGACTCATTTCGTCTTCACCCCATTAAAGATCAGGTTCAAAAATTGGGTACTGCTTGGAAAAAGGTTAGCACCTTAAATCGCTTAAATATTGGGATCCGAACTTTGGGCATCTTTGTTTCACTTTTAACATCTTAACCAAGTTATTAATTAGTCCAATTTAATGGCCCTAAGGATGCCTCTATCGCAATCAAATCAAACAACCCAAGTTAACAACTCAAAGGGGATAAGGACCATGCATCATGGCAAAAGGAGTGACATACATATCAATATCCACATTCACAACCATTAATCATGCCATCAAACGTGATCATTAAGATTATCAAACATGGTTTAACTCAAACAAATACCTACACCATAAAATTGCACGAGCTAGTATTAAAGTAAACAAACAAGTAAAATAAATCAAATAAGCAAATGCAATTACCAAATGCCTTACCATATCTCCATAGTCATGGTACCTAAGCATGCATCTACGTCTATAGTAACACATCCTAACTTCACAAGAATATCAACATAACATCACAACATAAACACATGAATCATACAACACAAAGAATAACAAATATGTAATGCAAAACACTTGGGGGACTTAAGTGGCCTAAGGCTAAATCATCACAAAAGAGGTCCTAGGGCTAATGAACCCTCTTTCTTGTTACTTCAAAAGAGCTAGGCATCTATATACACTAGTAACCATAAAGAAGGTTAGCATGCAACTCAAAATGAGGGAAATCAAAGGCCAAAGCAAAGCAATAATATTCTTCAAAATAATCAATAACCATAATGAGACTCCCGAAATACCAGGAAACCTTAGTTCCTCACTTAGTCACTGTCAAATTTGGTTAAACATAAACTTAAGACATCTACTAATTAAAATGTTAAAGAGCATAAAACATGAGCACAAAATGAACCTTCAAAATCATTTCAAACTTGTTCAAAATTCCATTTTTGAAATGAATAGGGGTCTTAGGCCATTAGGCCTCATCCTATTTTGCCAATGGAACCATAAAAGTCATAAAAAAAAAAAAAAGTTACTTTGAAAAGGAGAAATCTGAATGAAGGAAGAAAGATTTCTGCAATATTATACCTAAGAAGTTGCGTAATACAACCTATTATGAGGATTATACAACCTACATTAAGGTTGCATCACCCCTAATTTTTGGGTTTTCAAAATAAATGAAAAGAAAGAAAAAAGAGATGAAGAGGGGAAATAGGAGATTCTTCGTATGCCTTTGTATATTCCTTGTCCTCAAAGGCTCATTAGATAATGTATATGCTCCAAAATGCTTAGAGGATGTAAAAAAGTATAAAGATTAGGCCTTGTTCTATCTTAGGAATGGATGGAATGGACTAGGAATTTAGTGTTTTTGTTCTAAGGATTGAATATGGAGAAATTGTGGCAACATAACACTAGGGTTTCCAAACCTCTCCTTCCTCTTCAAATGGGAAAGCATTTATAAATGATGGATAAGTGCACTAAAGCCAAAAATGGTTCTGGTTGCAGGATGTTCCTATCCAATCATAAAGAAAGAAATGGATCTATTGGAATTAGGATTTGCACATGGGATGTACGACCAAGGTTGGGTTGTACAACCTTAAGGTTTAAAAGGGGACCAGTTCTAGAAAATTCATATGTTAAGGCTTAAGGTAGGGCTATATAGCCTTGATTTCTGGGCTATACATCCTTGCTTAATTGGGATGTACAACCCATTAATCCTAGTTGGTAGTTTGGGGTTTAGGCTTGACTTTAGACTTGGGCTTGGTTTAGGCTTTTCTAAGGTGTCCCAAGGCCTTATTTCTTTCTCTTTAGCAATTTTTCCTTGTATTTTAGGAAAAGTATTCAATAATTTTCATCATTGGGCTTGCATATTGAAGTCCCCAAAATCTGATGCTTATAATAGGTTTATTGCATTATTTCCTTGGACTTAAGGTGAACTAAGGTGTAGTTGGTATTTTCATTTCATAAAGGAAATATGCAAAGGATCTTCTCAAAAGATTTAATTTGCTCAATTGCAAATCTACTACTACACCTATGAACTTGAATGAGAAATTATAACTTGAAGATGGTACAGAAAGAGTTGATGCAAAAAGTTTTCAAAGCTTAGTAGGTGGTCTAATTTATTTGACTCATACAATGCTAGATATTCCATTTGTAATTGGCGTAATTTCTAGGTTTATGCAAAATCCTACATTATATTGGTGGAACTGCCAATTACGGGATATGGTACTATCAAGTCCCTAATTTCAACTTATGTTGATTCACCAATAGTGGTTGGCAAGTTCATTGGATGAAAAAAAAAAAAAAAAAAGGTGTCTCGGCATGTTTTTTAACTCTTGAATCAAGTGCCATCACATGAAGTTCAAAGAAACAAGCCATAGCTGCATTATCTTCTTTAGAAGCAGAGTATGCAGCAACAACTTCGGCAACCTATCAAGCAGTTTAGCTTACAGGAATTCTTGGAGATTTTCATCAAGTTCAAGGAGCAACTACTATTTTTTGTGAGAAGAAGTCAATAATTGTTATGGTAAAGAATCCAACTTTCCACAAAAGAACAAAGCATATTGGCATTCACTTCTACTTTATTCATGGGTTGGTTGTAAATGGCGCAATTAAGTTAGAGCGTTGTGGAACAGATGAGCAACTAGCTGATTTTCTAATCAAAGCGTTGTTCGAAAGAGGAAATTTCCTTCTTGCAAACACGTCTTGGAATGTGTGATTTTGAATCAAGGGGAAGTGTTAAAGAATAATTCGAATCAGCATGTTCCCTTGTTAACATTACAATCCTAGTTTTTCTAACAAGTTAATAGGCTGTTTCAGTAGTTTTAGGATTTGTTCATAAACTTTAGCTTAGTAAGTTATGGATATTTGTGGTTATCAATCCTATAAATGAGTTATCTTCAATATCCATTAATAAAAGCTCTTTGTCAATTTTGTCTCGTCTTTTTCTCCAACACGCTATCCCTAGCAATGTCCATATTTTATCTTGCTTCCTTCTACTCCTAAATTCGATTTCTCATCCTGCGAGTATCTGCGATGCTATTGGTAATGTCCCATTCTCCTACAAGTGAAGCAAATATCCGGCATTCTTGCATATTTAAACTAACCCAGTTATTATTTTTCTCTCTTTTAATGAAGAAACCAAAATAAATGGATTCATCACATTGAAAAGGACTTTAATTCTCAAAAAGGGAGCTATTGTGTTAATCTCAATGGTTGTCTGATCAACCTCCAACAAACCTTCAAAAAGGGATCCATTCTGCTAGCATTCTCCATGTTCATAAAAGACCACTGTAGACCATGTACTTATATCTAGAAAAAGGACTTGTTAAAATCAATTTTATTAAGTCGGTAACTCGGTGGCCACTCTTTTATCACCATGTGGGCATTTCAAATGGACCAAGGGCCTATCAAGACTACCCAAGTTTGATCTGCTTGGGACTTAAACCTTCATCCGAAGAAAACCTTACTGTAACCTTTTCAGGTCCATCCTCACTGTACTTCATGATTTGGTTAAGGTCTTCCTCATTATGTCTATAAAGATCGGTTTGTCGAAAATTAATTTCCCAGCTAAGATGAATATCTTGCCCTTGCCATCGCTTTTGTCGTTGTTGACTAGTTCCAGAGTGCTATGGTGTAAAGGATTGTCTTCAAAAGAATGATTTGGGTTTAGGGGATTTTAGGAATTTTGGCCTATTAGATGGTTTAATGTTGGTTCTCTGTTGGGCATTAATGCAAGTTGGATAAAAAGACTACTAGCGGTAGATAAGAGAGATAATAAGCAGCCTAGGAAATAGACGATAATAACAAAAGGTAAAAGAGACAACCACGAGCTATAAAGTCGTGGAGACCACTGCCAAGTGAGAAGAAAAGATTAGGAAAATACAAGGTCATAAACTGTACGGGTGCGCAAATGGGAGGTTCGGTTCGGTTTTTTATCAAATTTTAATAAATCAAATTTTTTATATTTATAACTGAACCGAATATAAATTTTAAAAAAATCGAATTAATCGAATCGATTAAACTGAAATTTATGTGTTTATAAATTGAACATAACCAATCTTATAAAAAGTTCAGTTTAGTTCGATTTGTTTCAATTAAATTATATGTATTTTATATCTGATTCTATTCAAATTAATTTGATTTATTTATTACTTTGGTTAATTCAATTTTTTTGGTTTTCTATCTAAAAAATCGAATCGAAAATGAAAACTGAATTTTTTTTAATTATAACAGAATAAACCGATTTTATTAATAAATCAAACCAAACCGAATCAAAACAACTCGGTTCGATTTTTGCTCACCTCTAATAAACAATGTCGCACAACGAGAAGTAATAAATTAATTTGGATTTGATATTTTATCTTTCTTCTAATATCACATCTATCTAAATTTAGAAATCTTGGATTTTTTTTTTGGAAAAATCTAGATTTTGAATATGTTGTTTTTGTATTCCTTTTAATAAATAATTTTGAATATAACTAAATCTATATATTCTTTCCCTTTTAGTACATAAATCTTAAATCTATCTAAATTTACATATCTAAGTGTCATATTATACTTTTATGATGTCAATTTAATTTTTTTATTATTTTTAAGATATATATTTTTATTCTTACAATAAAAATTTTTTTCTTTTTATTGAAGTTGTGTCTCCTATTGAATTTTAAAATTTTAAAGATTTATTTTGGCAATGATCAGCAATATTCATAATATTCACATTATCATATTTATTTAAAGTTATAAAAGAGTATATTTGTAATTTATAGTAATTAATGAATGAATCATTTTTTATATCTAATTACAATCTTAAATGCTCTACTAATCCACTCAAAGATATCTATCTAAAAATACACTATCTCAATATTTGTGTATTTCTTAATTTTCTATATTACTATTCGTAACTCAAATTTTGTATTGTTAAATGAAAATCATATTTTCTTTAAGAGGCTTTTGGTTATAAAAATTTAATATTTTTATTTAAAATTACTTTTTTAAAAAAAGTAAATTTTCAAGTAAATAATTTCATAAATGTTAAATTTTTTTATTTGATTGGATATAAAAAATTTTTAAGTAATTCAAATTAATATATTTGGTTTATATATAAGAAAGTTCAAAAAATTTAACTTAGAATGTTATCATGCTCTTAATAATATTATATATTTATTTAATTAATCTACACAAAAAAAATTATTTAATAAAACTTATTATAGTGATAATCTAATATGAAATACAAATATCATTCAAAGTATCAAATGATTATAAAATTATCATAGTCAACATCTAGTATGAATATAAATATTATTTAAAAGTACTATAATAATTCTCTTAAAAAAATAATAACTATAATATGCCAATGATTCAAAATATGTAGTGTTGAGAATAAAATTCATGCAAAACTAAAAATGATCAAATTATTCAAAAAAAAATATAATATAAAATATAAATATTATTTAAAATATTAATAATTATAAATTTATCATAATAGTTATCGAATATGAAATATTTAAAAGTACTATAACTATTCTCTTAAAAAAGTACATAATAATTATAATATGCTAAAGATTTAAAATATAAAGTCTATGATAATAAAAAAAAATTTAAAAGAATCTAAAAATGATCAATTATTCAACAACTAATAAGATACTATAATTTTTTATAATTTAATAATTATTTGAATTAAAATCAAATGATCGGCAATATTTTTAATTTTGATTAAAATTATGTTAAATAAGTATATAGTTTTATTTCAATAAATGAAAATACATATAATGTTATATGTTTTTTATATTATATTAATTAATAGTATTTATTTATACAATTTTCAATAATTATGAAAAATAACTTATTCATCTCTGAGTTAATAGATAATAAATTAAGATGAAGCATTTCAGAAATTTAACTTTTAAATATATATATATATATATAATATTTTTAATTTTTTTAAAGAATCGACAATTAAAAGTTCCTTTAAAAAAATTTTCCCTCACCGCCCCCAGCATTACGTAATTACTAATTAGAAATGTAAATGAACTGAAATAACTTCCAAACTACTCAAAATTTATTCAAGAAATATTCAAAATTGACTCAAGATAAATCGAGCGAGCACGAGCTCGAGTAATCAAGCAAGTCGAAATCAAGCTTCAAAATATTCAGCTCAAGAAGTTTACGAATCTAATCAAGTTTAAGTATATTTATAATATTATCAATGAAGTTTATTTAAGTTTAATCGAGCTTATTCGAGTCTAAATCAATTTATAGAATTTTAAAAAAAAATTATACAAATAATTGAACTTAATTGAGTCGAACTCGACTATTCAAGTATTCAATTAAGCTCGAGTTTATAAATTAAAACTCGATCGAGCTCAATTAAAACTTGATCGAACTCGAGCATGAGATAGTTTAACTCGACTCGATTACACTCGTATGCACTAAAAAAAAAAGAAAAGGAATTCGAGAGGGTGTTGGGCATAAAGCCCATCTGTTCCAATTTTAAAGAGCCCAAAGCAAACAAAAATCTGTAGCCCTGTCCTAACAACTATCGTCTTTTACCACAATCAAGGGCTATCGTCTTTTCCGCAACCAACTTAACCCTTGTTGTCGTCTATTGCCACTTTATCAACCTTAAACCTGTATCTACAAATTAATTCACTGCTTCAACCTCCATACCCATTTGGGTAATCTTTCTATCTCTATTATCTGTTACGTAACTCTTCGTGTGTGGATTGAATTTTTTTTTTTTTCCTTTACTTACACTTTAGATGGAGACGTCAAAGAACAGAAAAATGATAACACTGAGTTGATTTCTATGAATTTATAGTTTCTTTCACTTTTTGACTTTCTTGTTTGTTTTGTGCTGTTGAAGGCTTAATTTATTGGATTGAAGGGAAATGGTGAGGCCGTATGGAATGAAAGGGCTGAAGAGGAAGAAGAGACAGAAGAAGGAGAAGTATGATAAAGAGGAAGGTAAACAAGTGGATGAACATTCAATACAAGGAGCTAAAAGAGCTTTGACATCAAAAACAGAAGCGCTTCTGGAAAGCATTAAAGAAGAAGGACATGAAAAAGGGGAATTAGAAGGGCAGGCACATGAAATGGAAGGCATCCCGATTGTCCCTAGTGCTCCAAAAGGGAAAAAGCCTGGAGCTATATTCGTGCTTGAAAAGGCTTCTTTGGAAGTTGCCAAAGTTGGAAAGGTACATTATTTGTCGTGCTCATTGTAATATTTTCTTATCGTAAAAACTTATTTAATGCATAAACAGATATAGAGGGCTAGAGTTACAGTTATGCTGACGGTGGTTCAAATTAATAAGCTCTCGATTATGGTTTTGGACTCTCAGATGTGGATTTTGAAGTTTTGGTTTCTGGCTTTTTTATTGGGATTTAGCCGATTTTTATTCCCCACTTTTTGCTAAGTTTATCCTTTAATGAAGTGCTTTTGCTTCTTGCAGAGTTACCAGATCTTGAATTCTGATGATCATGCAAATTTCTTGCGGAAGAATAATAAAAATCCTGCAGATTATAGGCCTGACATTGTTTATCAGGTTAGTGCATGTTAGGGTTAAATGCTGTTGTTTTCCATCAATGATTTGTCCCTAATTTCCTTGGAAGTTTTAACTGTTTTGTTTAGCTTTTTAAGCCAAAAAATAATCAATACGTTAGGTTATGTTTTTACAGAGATCATACGTAGATCATTACTGGCCTTATTCTTAGAGAGATAGAGACAGTTTCAATTTTAGTCAATGATTTAAGTTATCTTGAAAACTAAGTGTATATATATATATATAACATTTTCAACCATGCATGTTCAATTAATTTTATTTAAAATTGATTTTTTTTTTTGGGGTTATATTTGTTGATGAGCTCAGGCTCTTCTATCAATCTTAGATAGCCCAGTGAATAAGGCTGGGAGGTTGCGAGCTGTGTATGTGAAAACAGATAAAGGTGTTCTTTTTGAAGTTAAACCACATGTACGCATCCCAAGGACATATAAGCGATTTACTGGAATTATGTGTAAGTTCAGCTAATGTTACTCAATTACTTACGTGCTGTGCTGACTGATATGATCTTTTGTTTTCTTTGAGGCACCAACATGCTATTTCCTATCTTATTCATTCTTGCAGTGCAGCTGCTTCAAAAACTGAGTATAACTGCTGCTGGTAAGCGGGAGAAACTTTTGCATGTAATTAAGAATCCCATTACCCAGTACCTGCCCATTAACTCTCATAAAATAGGTAAGCTTTAAGTTTTTCAGCTGTTACTGTTAATTGATTGTTACTACTTGCTAGAATTGACAAGTTTTCTGGACTTTTCAACAGGGTTCTCATATAGCTTAGAGAAATTGGTTAAAATGAGCAAGTATGTATCTACAATTGGCGATGATGTGGATCTTGTTTTTGTGGTATGTTCAGAATTCACTAATGCTTTTATACCATGTGCATTACATTGATATGTAACTGAGCTATCACCCAACAACTGTTCAGGTTGGTGCAATGGCCCATGGAAAAATTGAATGTGATTATATAGATGACTTCATAGCAAGTAAGTTCTTTCTTGATCACTACTTTTTCTTTTGTGCAATTATGTTCCTAATTGCTATTGAAATGTGTATTTATCTTACTGCACAACTGTTAAATTGTCTCCCCACTTTTCATGGCTTTTAATTTTAAATCCTATAAGTGGATGGTTCTATAGTCTTTGTTCATGTGAAGATCTAGGTCTAACAAATTAAGATATGGGCTGTGTGCCATGGAAATGGATGAAGCTGAACAATTTCTCATTAATTGTTCTTTAGCTTTTGAATGGCAAAAGTAATATGTAGCCTATTATACTTGTTGACCCTTTCTCACCCTCCAAAACTTCTAGTTTGTTGTTGAAATTCAAAATGGTTTGTTTTTTAGACTTGTCAGTCCACTTGTATTTAGATTTGAATTCATTCAGTTTGCTGAAAAAGAATAGGATGTTCTATTTTTAATGGCTCAAATCCATTTACATGTGCATTATAATGCTAGGAATGAGCAATGGAATCTAATTGAGATGTCAGCAGTTGATACAAGCTAATTAAAAGGAGAGGAAAGACTACAATCTACATTAATCCGTTGGAGGGAAGGTTGCAGGAATTTCTTGCCATGTATGAGGGGACTGTTAGTTGAAAAAAAAAATGATATGAACATACCAGTCCTTGTTATGGATCCATATATATCTAGGTATTAAAAGATTTGAAAATATAAATGATTGGATGTCTCAAACATTGTGGCATTCAAAATAAGTGTTTGGATGCCCCAGACATTATGGCATTCACTTATAAATAGCTCAATTAAAATTTCATTACATTCTAATTGGTTGTTAACCTCTTTTGCACTTGTGGAATCAATAGGTTGAAAAACTACAAGCTTACTGATGTATTTGAGCATAAAATTGCATAAAAATATCGTGCGTTTCCTATTGCTATATTAAATTGACAAGTCAATTCATTCCCTATAATTTGAAAAATTGTGTTGTTACATGACTGCTATAGTTAAATTGGGTCTTAAATCCAATTTTATTTATATGTTAATAACTCTGATTTTGATGTAGTGTATATTCCCCCCGCACAATCTAATTTTGCTTCTAATTATGATCGAAGCTTGTCTATAAATATAGAAACTTGATTTTCTTTTTCTTAGGCTCTGCTTGTTTAGTGAAAAATAATTTATTTGAAGAAAATATTTTTCGAGAAAAATATTTTTTGTGCAACATATTTTCTGGTGTTTGGAATATGTTATAAAAATATTAATTTTTTAATTTATAAGATTATAACAAAATTTAGACTTTAAATATTTTTATATTTACATTATTTATTGTTTAATATAAAAAAATAATTAAAAATGAAATTTTTTTTAGGTCTCACCAATTTCTGGTGATTATCGTCGGCCAACGATGACTGGTAATGCATATCGGTAGTCAAGAATGACAAGTGATGATAAATATTTATGTTTATATAATTATTTGGATGAGTTTGTCAAAGTGTGGAAAATGACTTCTCGTTTTTAAAACGGAAAGTCATTTTCCTGAAAAATGACTTAGTTTTTCCTTTTGATCAGGAAAATATTTTATGTTGACTAATTTTCTTGGATACACTAAATAGAAAAAAATAGGAAAATGTTTTCCTGTAAAATATTTTCTACAAAACAAATGAAGCCTTAGTGACACTATTTTAGAAAGTTTTTTTTGGGTTAAATACTTTGACCCTACTATTATATTACTTAGTCTTCCCACTTTCAAAAATTGCACAAACATCCCTATCTATTGGCTTCATTAAATTAGTTGCTCTTTTTGATAAAATTTTGATACTATTTTTGTTAGTCATATAATAAAGTTAACAGATTCATCTGAAAGTCATAAAATTACTCCAATTGTCCTCATCTTTCTCTTTGAAGCTAAACTCTTTATCCCCTCTCCCCCTCTTCGACATCACCTCTATGTCCACCACCACCATCTTTCCTTTTTTTGTCATTATTTCTATTATCTCCACCATCATCCTTTTCCTTTTCGATTTTAGAGAAGCAACAATATCAGCACTAGGGCGACTTTCAATAAAAGGAGCCAAATTTAGTTTTCTAGGAAGTACCCTAGTGTCAATCTCAAAAGGGTACCCTACTATGATTGATAGAACTATCATCAGCAAATTCAGCTACAGGAAGAATTTGATCCCAATTATGAGCATGATAACCAACACAACAACAAAGAAGATTCCCTAAACTTCTATTAACAACTTTGGTTGTCCATCAATTTGTGGATGGAATGATAAAGAAATTTTCGCTTTGTATTTAACTTTCTCCATGCAGATTTTCAAAACTAGCTCATAAACTTGGAATTGTAGCTAAGCCATGAAGTTGAACAACTTCATTAAAAAAAAGCTTTGCAATATGAAGAGCATCAGCAGTTTTTGAATAACGAATAAAACAGAGCCTTCTTAGAATAATGATCAACCACCTCAAGAATAGAATCATGACCCTTTATAGTTTTAGGCAATCCAAGTGTGAAATTCATACTAATATTTTGCCAGTGAGCATGTAGAATGCTGATGGAGTTACAAACCTGTATTTTGCTTCTTACTCCTATATATTTTATGAACCTGACACCTAGCGACAAATTTAGCAACATCTTTCTTCAAGCTAGGCCAATAAAACCTATAATCTCCTATAGAAATGGTCTTATCGCTTCCAAAATGACCTGCTGCCCCATCAGAATGTAATTCTTGAGTTATCTCTTCATGAAGAGAAGTATTACACACACATAAACGTTTCCCTTGAAAGATGCCCATTAAGTAAAGAACAAGGAGGATAATTAGCATTCTATCTAGCTGCCAAATCTGCATAAATTGTGCTGAAATCTTTGCAAGTTGGATAATCTTTTTTGAGCAATTCAAAGCCCACAACTTGAATGGCCATAGAAGTAAGGATTAACAGCACTTGGCTAAGTGCATCCGCTGCTTTATTCTCAATTCCAGCCTTATGTTCGATTACAAAGGATCCAGCCTTGTGTTCAATTGCAAGGAAATACTCTTACTAGAAAGCAATCCATTTCCCATGGTGATTATTCAACTTCTTTTGGGAGTTTATATGCTTGAGAGCTTCATGATTGGAATGCAAAACAAACTCCTTAGAAATTAAATAGTGATGCCAGTGTTGAAGAGCTTGAATAATAATATAGGATTCCTTGTCATAGGTTGAGTTATCAGTCTAAGCCACCTTATATGGATGTGGATGTGGATGTGGTTTGATTGTAAGCTTTAAGTATTCAACTTTAGATGCTGATACAACATTCGTGTAACTATCACCATCAATAATTAGTTTCTTTGCTTGATCACCTAATGACTAAGGTTTGAAAGATTGAAGTGCATTGCCAGTCCTCTTCTTCCCACTTTAGGGGCTGCTAGAATGCGTTTAACAACTGAAAGTAAGGTAGTATCAATACCTTCTCTGAAAGATTATCTTCTTCATATTCTCCATAATCACTTGAATGGTCTTCTTCAGATATTTCTTCCTCCTCTTGATCTACATGCAAATTTTGTTTCTTGAGGCATTGATATCCAAAGACTTTACCACAACTCAAGCATACAATATCTTTACACTTAGTGTTGGAGACATTAGATGAAGATGGTTTTGAATTACTGAAGCGGTTTGAGGGCTGTCGATCAGTTATTTCGTTGCTGCGATTTGAATCAAAACCCCTTTTGATTGCTGCTGCGCCTGTTTGACATCCAATTGTTCTGGTATTTGGTTGTTTCGAACCTTCCTCTGCATCAAGTGCTAATTGGAAAGCATGTTCTACAAAGTATAAAGGCTGTCTATTAAATTCTTTATTGATTTTAAACCTTAAACCAGCCTTAAATTGAGCCACAGTTTGATTAACTTTGACCTTTCAATTCTTCAAACTGTTGCATGCATTCAGTCACAGACATGGTGCCATGTTTTTAAAAATAAATCTTTTCACGTATTTTATGAAGGTAACTTTCATATAGGTACTTCTCTTGAAGCTTAACTTTCATGTCTTCTCACCTATTAAAAGGCTGATTTCTTGATCTTTCCACGTCTCTCTCAACACCATACCACCATATCTTAGTCAACTCAATAAGCTTCGTCTTAGCATATCTTACCTTTCGATTTTTTCCTTAATGTTATACCAATCAAAGAACGATTCAATTTTAATCTAGTCGCAAAATAGTGCAGGATCTAGCTTACCTTCAAAACATGGAACATCAACTTTGACCTTCTTAGTAATATCTCTAGTCATGTCTTGTTGTTCTCCATTAATGTGAACTATACCTTGCTGGTTTTGGTTCGTTGACTGAAGTTTTTTACACTAATTAATAAGTACCATAATCTTTGTTTCAATCTTTGGAGAGTGAAATTATTGGGAGATCTGGACAGTCCAATTTTGTTAATATAGATAATTTGATTTTTATGTTAGAGAAAGCTTTACATTTTATAGTTCCTATAATCCTATTCTATAAATTTTTTATCATTGTCGAATTTCTAAGTCTTGATTTGTGGTTAATTTTGATTAATATTGATTTAATGTGCATTGGCCACTAAATTATGCCGTATATGTAATATGCGTTTGGAGTAGTATCTTGACAATTATTTGTCATTGTTTCTGTTCCTTTCAGTTTCTGGGTATCCACTGAGTGCCGCCTGGTGCATCTCGAGGATTTGTGGGGCTGTTGCTGACACATGGGGTGTGCTGTAAACATGTAATTTCATTTAAGGATTGTAGTATAAATTTAGCTTCACTTTGAAAAGTTAATTAGAAATTTTACTCATTTTGTCATAGATGCAAACTCATGCTTGAAATGTATGTTCCAGAGTATTCCAAGCTGAAATTTTGTCAACCGATGAAGCTGAGAACCTATTTATCATGGTTGCTAATGGTAGCATACTTGTTTGGGACCCTCTTTGTCATGTTTGCCAATGGTAGAATGAGTCGAATCGACTTCGTTATGCTGACGCTTAGAATTGCAAATGAGTTGAATTACTCAGTTTGATTTCATAAATAATTTAACTTGGAAAATAAAATTATTTTTGTTTATAATACGCTCGATAAAATCATAAATGTCTATCGATATTGTACAATTTGTCTTAAAGAATGTAACTATTAAAAGAGTACCATTTCATGTCCGTATTGTTCGAATTCATTGAAAAAAGACCGATTTTAGATGCTTTAACAAGTTACGTGAACAGTAAAATGGATCAAAATAGAATCTATATAATTCATCATTTCACATTTATTTACCCAGTGAAAATATTGTTCGAGTTCGCCAAGCCCTGTTTCCACTAAATCATATAAAATATATGATATAAGAAACAATTTTATTAGTAAAATTCTCTAATTTTAGTGATAAAATTGTATTGTATTGGAAATAATTTTTTGAATTAATAAAATTTAATTTAATTATACTATTTAAATTAAATATGTTATAAATTATAATCATTTTATTTTTAAATATCTTTATTCATTTAAAATATATTTTTAATTTAAATTAAGAAACTAATAGAGTAGTTTTTAGCTAAATTTTTTAATTGAAAAAAATTCTCTCAAAATCTTATTAATTTTATTCAATCATTTTTTTTAAATAATAGAATTAAATTCTTTTAAAATAAGAGCATCATTAATGTAGAATTATATTAAATTGTTTTAAAATCTGAGTTTCCAAACAAATTTAAATATTTAGAACACTTGTGTCAACATGATTTGACAAAAAGGATACTCAAATAATTAATGTGTAACAGCAACAAAACTGGATTAATAATAATAAATAATGTACGTATTTGATGAAAGAATGACTAGTGTGCAAGTCGACAAGTTACCGACGTACAAAGGGATCGGTTTTTGTACATGAAACCTACGATGGATTAATGATTTCATTTCTTTGTCCCTTCACCAGGGAGAGTTGCTTCGTGAGGTTGAGGATCTCCTTTGCGCACAAAGCCAACTTATCCTTCAAGTTTCCTGTAGCCTCTTTATACTCCCTGTTCATAACATCCATCTCATCTATTGCTTCCTTGTTCCTGATGCGACAAGCATCTAAGCTTGCCTGCATTCCACGTAGCCTCATTCGAAGTTTTGCCTTTTCTTTACTGTCATTACCTTCATCCTGCTTTTAGCATATAGGGAAACCATGATAGTATTATCTCCAGTTCCATATATATATATATATATATTGATCAAAGCGATGCATATGCATATTCAAGGTGATTATGCAAACATAAGTCAATTCCTGCTGAAGAAGGCAGGAATTGCCCAAGAAGCAGTTTGCAGAACCCAAAAGTTTCAGGCTTTTAGTCTTCAGAGTGGTTGTCAACCAGTAAAGATGAAAAAATTTAATATCTAAATCATTTATAATCCTTTTGCTAAACGATAGCTATCAGGACTTTGATTCCTACCAGCATTTTGCAAGGACCAAGGCATCACTAGGTCACCAGATCAATGGCAGAATGTTATTAGGACATGATGGACAAGCTTTGATGCTCCATCTAAAGACCCAAATCATAATGGATAATTCAGTTCATTTGGTTCAGTCCAATTTTGAATAAAAATATTTTAAAAACTATTTTAAAAAAAATTTGGTTCAAAATCATAATTAAAGCAAATCAAATTAATTTGGTTCAATTCAGTTCAGTTTATATTTTCTAAAATTCAGTTTTGGATTTTGATCAATTCGGTTTGAACAAAATGCCCACCTCTATCCACAAACATAAGGTGACACTGAAAAACACAAGCATCCCACGTGAGCAAGATTACAACAATAATCTCTCTTCCAAAATCCCAAGTTAATTCTTAGATGATAATTATGAAACTGCAATTACAATGGCATGCAAGTTGGAGGAAAAAAAAAAAAAACACCTGCACTTTGTCCAAGCAAAGTTGGACGGTATGAGCTAATGATGGCAAGGTGAAGACAGAAATATCATGAACAATACCATGAGCAAAATACCATAAAAGCATCAAATAATATAACTAAACCTTTCAATTTAGATAAGCCAAAATTTTGTAATTTGTAAGAATAAGATCCTGTAGCTTACTTCTGACAATGCTCTAGATAATGATGTAATCTCTAAATTGTACGACTGTGCCTTCTTTTCTGTGTCTTCAAAAGAAGCTCTCTCCCTGGCAGACCATATTGCCTTTTCCTCCACCATTTCTAAGAGGGAATCAGAAAGTCGCTGCAAAAATTAAAAGCACAATCCCATGACCAAAATATTTCCAGTAAAGAACAAAAAAAAAAAACTACGGTATTTTCTTCACAAATAAACTACAAATGACCATTGCTAACTCTTCCTTCTCTTCTATCAACACTTTGATAGAGCTTTCCATCTTTTGCTGGTTGAGTGTAGAATCTTCCAATCTTTGTGTCTGATCCCACAGTCAAAGAATACAGTGAGAAAAGCACAGTAAATTCATGATTCTAAGGAGATTTAAGGGAAAAAATACTTGCCAGGCTTGACACCTCTTCCTGCAGCATATTAAATCTGGCATTTGATACGTTCAACTTTTCAGACAGGGCTTCAAACTCCAAAGTCAAACTGTCATTTTTAGATATGGCCTCTTCCTTTTCCTTTTGTGCAGCTGCAACATCATATTCCAGAGAAGCAATAGATGCTTCCATTTCAAAAGCAAGAACTTCCAGTTTTCTGTAATCTTCCTAACCAATATAAGAAAAGACAAGGGGCAAAAAAAAAAAAAACAGAACATTCAGGACTTAAGTCATCCACAAATTCAAATTAATTTTATGTCCTCCCATGAGCACATACCAAGACAGAATTGAAAACTGCGCGAATAACTCTTCCTAGGAAAGAAAACCCAGCAGGACAGTTATCTAAAGGCACATACACTTAGCATTCAATGGTATTGCCTCAGACAACAAAAAATGAATGAAATAGAAGATACAGATGTCAAATGCATAAAGAAATAAATTATGAAAATTTTGAGCATGACTCTATAAGCATTAGGAACTCTAATATAATTTCTGATTAAAACTATTAAAAAGGATTTACGGCAAACAGAAAAACTAATAAATATACTATAAGAACAAAACAACAAATAGAAAATTCGATGCCATGATAAATGGCAAAATCTGAACAAAACAATGTAAAATGAAATCATAAAATTACAAATTTTAAGGAGGTAGGAGAAAGGGTGAGGGAAGACAAAACATTTGTTCAAGCAAAGAACACAATTCACAAAACAATTTCATAATCCAATCTTCCTTCAGCACTCGTAGTTTGACCCAACAACAATGAGGACAACAAATCTGCAATGCATGGCATATGAAATATATATGGATACCCATGCCACCGAGCTAGTAGCCCCATGGATGTGTGTCAACCTCATAGTGCAAGAGGTTCCGGTTTCAACATTTGACACTCCCATTTCCCTTCTCATGGAACCAAAAGAAAAAAAAAATTACTAATACCCACGGTCATCACCTCCATTATATCGGTCACTTTTGAACCCCTTTCAACAGCTGAATCACGCTTTCTAACAGCAAATGAGTCTCGTTTGCAAATGTCACGCTCAAGACTACTATTCTGACCGCACAGTCGTTTTACCTCTCTCTCAGCAAATGCTTTCTCACCCTACAAATGTAAAATATACCAGTGATGGATAATAATTTCAATTGGACAGTTAAACCATAAATGCATGCTGGAAAATCAGAGATTTGATACCTCAAGTTTAGTCCTTTCCTGAATGACACTCTTGAGCTTCAACTCAGTCTCTTTTAACTTAACTTTCTTCTTCTCAAGATCCTTTCTCAAGTTTTCCTTTTCCTTAGTCAAGGAACACAATGATAAGCACGATATTTCCTTCTCAAGAATTCGAATTTGGGAAAGTAATTCTTCATTTTCCACATCCTGTTGCGCAGAAAGTGCCTACATTGAAAAAAGTCAGAGAAGGACATCAACTAATACAAAATCAAAAAAAAAAAAAAATGAAACAAGCTTACTATCAGTGACTCTTCATAATTTTGAGCATCATGTTTCAGCCCTTCTATCTGTTTCAGGAGATCATGAGATTGATTGTGCAAAAGAGCCTGCATTTTAGAAGTACTTTGTGAATGTTGTTTTCCAGATATGTTCTCTTCTCATACATCCAATAACATACCTTCTCACTTTCAACTTCAGCAACTTTCTGTCTCATGTAACAATTTAATTTCTGATGATTACTAATGATCAATTTCTGCTTCTGGGAGCCTTGGCACATCAAAGCCTTGGAATCCTGGATTCAAATAAATAGCAATTATACCTTCATATGGAAACAAGAAACAAGCATATACAAGGGCATAAATAGATACCATAAAAACAAACACTTCACTGCACATAAAGAATAAATAGCACATGCACAAAATGCAGTGCAGTTGAAAAAAATAAATTTTTAGCAGCTTTTACGAAGTACTCACTTTGAATGCATTAAATATAGTAGAAAAACTCAGGAAAACCTCATCTAAAAGTGAGGAAACACTCTCCACCGCTTGTTTAGAGTTCTGAACTTCAGATGCTAAATCTTGAATCTCCATTGAGAGCCTTACCTCAAAGTCAAAAGTCACCTGCAAAGGACTGTAGAAATCAGTTTCCAAGGATTGGACTGAAATATTTTGCACATGCATGCAAATGCTTGAAACTGTAAAAACAAGGAACTTGTGCAGTGTAGTCAAAAGTGATATGCGCACTCAAGGAGATATGCCTTCCTATTGGCTTGAAGTGCAAAGCGCAAAAAAAGCACTCGCCTGAATGAAGCAAGGTGCATAAGTTCTAAAATGATTTATTAGTAATATTATATAATATACTAAAAACTAGAAATCATAAATTCATAATCATTAGCAAACAATGATCAAATAACAAAACCTGTGAAAAGTCAGTTCACACAATAAAATAGAACTCCAAAACATTTAAAAAAAAAAAAAGGAAATCTATGAAATTATGTAGGAATCTAGTATTTAAAGCTAATGATAGTAAATTAATAGCCCAAAAACTAAATATCACTATCTGACTTATCCCCTAAGTCCTCCATACTTTGATCATTAAAATCAGATGCATATCCTTCAACATCCTTCTCATGATCATGTAAATCATCCTCAACGTCTTTGAGTAGAAGTTGTATAGTTGAGCCTTTTGAACTTGCACTGACCTCACTGACTTGGTTTGATTTCGTGTATTCCTAGTTGGTTCTCCAACACTGGTAGCTTTTGCAACAGCTCCTCAAGTCAAACCACCACTATCATCATCTGCAAATACCATCTCATCTTCTGCATTCTCCTCATTTGTAACACTACGCAATTTACCAACTAACCATTCATTAAATGACCCTTATTACCCTAATTTTAAAATATATATCGTTTGCATTACAGCCGTAGGTAACACTTAACAGCCACCAACTTTTCTTTTCTTTAAAAAAAGAAAAAGAAAAAAAACCAAACCTATGGCGTCTTAAAAGCAAGCTCGCCCGAGGGCTTAAGAGCATGAAGCGCTTGCTTTTGACTGCACTGGACTTGAGTGAGAATTCTCACAGAGATTGACAGAAAAAAAAGAAAAGACACATACATCACTTGGTCTTGCAGATTCCTTGAAAGCAAGCTGTTCACGTACAACCCTAGCCTCTTCACGTGCAATCTGAAGCTCTTCATGGAGCTGGGAAATTATAAAGCTTACGTCATCTAAAATTCCAAAAGCACAGAACATAGAAACAAAAGCTTTCCAAATAAGTGTGTGATAATGACTTGAAAGGGACAAAGGTTTGCATGCATATTCAAGAAAAAGTACTGCTAACAATCTTCTATTCGATGACACCCGAATAAAAAAAGAAACAAAACTAAAATCAAATATTTGTGATTTTATTCCTCTTATTCATTGAATTTTTAGAACCCTGATTTGACTTTGCTAGACATCTTTTATGAACTACATAAAATTTTCCAAGATATTAATTGGCCAAATACACCTCTATCTTTACTGTGAATTGCAAAAATGAATAAGTACTCCAAAATAATTATAATAATAGAAATATTACTAATAAAAGAATTCACAAAACCTTTAAGATAAGCAATAATGTTATACACTAGTTCAATCTTTCCAACCTTAGAGATTTAGAATTCTCTACTACTTTTGACAACTGAAAACTTAAATACCCTTTTGTGCACAAATACAAATGGTTCTCATCTCTAACATGAAAAGAGTAAACTAACTCTCCTAAAAGATCCAATAAAAATTAGCCAGCATAAGGTGCATAAGCTCATTATAAAAAAAAAACTTGAACTCTCCATTTGTAAAATGTAATGAACAGCCCCCTTTGATCCTAATTATATACTTCTTTTTTTTTTTTTTTTTTTTTGGTCCTTGGTGGCAAATTATAAACCCAAAGGTTTGCAGCAGTTGATTCCAAAACATGAAATTCAACTTTGAACAATGCAGATTCCCTAGCTCCTTGCTAATTTTACTTTATATATACATACTTAAGATATAATATATCAGTCAGCAGATTCACCTCTATAGATATCTTAGAAACCAAAGCACATCCACTCAGTGACCAGAAGAAAACATGATTACCTCCTCAAACTTCTCTCTGGCAAATATACTTTGCTCTGTCGCTAGTTCAACAACACTATCAAGATTTTGCTGACTTGAGGACTTCTCCATTTCTAAAGTCTTAATCTGTAAGGTAAAAAATAAACTATAAATCTTAATTCACTAATAGTATCTGTTTAAAAATAGTAGCTAGATGATATTCACAAAAATTCATTACTAGAGAAAAGGAAACCAAAAGAAAATATGCAAAAATAAAAGCAAAGGTGCATACCTTTTCCTGAAGTTCTTTGATAACTCGAATTGCGTCAGACTCCCTGGAACTTACATTTTGGTTTGCATAATTGGAACTTTTATAGCCTTGAATAATAGAGCAGCCACTACATTTAGCAGAGTGATGCAAATCAGCCTCAGCCAGCTGTCTTGTTAAGCATTCAATTTGTATCTCACTTAAAGTCCTCTGCATTGGAAAAAAAGTTTAAAAAAAAATATGAAGAATGACAACGATAGAAATAATAACAGTAATAAAGACATAAGAATTCATCAAAATCTCATACAAATGGAAGTCCCAAGGAAAGAAATAACCTGAGTTTCAAATCTCAGAAGCAATTCCTCATATTCCACTTGCATCTCTGCCAAATCAGATTCCTAATAGAATAACACATATTAGTCTGGCATGAAAATCTGAGGCCATGTCAGTGAATGGCAAGGAACAAACCTCAAGGGAGTTTTTCTTCCTTGGCTGCAACTTTCTTCTATTTGTTACGTTCAATAAAGCACAAGGATCAGGAAAAGTATAATCTTCCAATGCATTATTGTTACAATCTTCATGTTGCTGGTGGAAGTCATTCTCTACTTCCTCTCCACTCACCAATTCTTCAAAAGGAATAAGTGGTCCCTTATCAGAGCTTACTCTCAAGGGTTTTGTGGAAGAAGCTCTTGATAAGATATTAGTATCCATCTGCACCAAAGCAGAACACTCTCAGCTCACATCACAGAAAAGTGAACTATCACGAGCCTCATTAAAAACACTTGTGAGTTGTAGCATTTATCATAAAAGTTCTTGAAAATATTTACTCTGCAGTTTAAAATTAGTATCACGAGGCCCAGATAGATAATGGCCCCTATATATATATACAACAATATGAGAACTAAACTAGGAAAGAAACAAGAATACCTATAATCAAGTTATTCCAAAAGTTTAGCCTACAATCAAGTATACAAATATGGTACAGATATTGTAACACTCCCCCTCAAGCTGAAGCATATGTCAATCATGTCCAGTTTGTTACATACGTAAGACACCCTATTTCCATGAAGAGCTTTTGTAAAGATATTCCCCTACTGTTCTCTCATCTTCACATATGATGTAGAATTAGGTTTTATTGTATCTTTTCTCGAACAAAATGTCAATCTATCTCAATGTGTTTTATTCATTCATGAAACACTAGATCTGAGGCAATATGAATAGCTGCTTGATTGTCGCACCATAGCTTTGCTGGAATTGAGACTTTAAGGCCAACCTCAGTTAGGATTTGAAAAATTCACGTATTTCGCACATAGACTGAGCCATTGTTCTACATTTTGATTCTGCACTAGACCGTTATACAACACTTTGTTTCTTACTTCTCCAAGAAATCAAATTGCCAGCAAAAAAAAAATAATAATAACTAGCTCTAGACATTCGGTCAATCTTGGATCCTGCCCAATTTGCATAAAAAAAACACTCAATATTGTCATGACCATGATTCCGATATAAAATCCCACGTCTAGGAGCTCCCTTCAAATAGCATAGAATTTGTTCCAAAGCTGCCCAATGATGTACTATCGGGGATGACATAAACTAACTTATAACACTAAATAAATAAGTAATATCAGGATGAGTCACTATAAGATATTTTAGCTTTCCAACCAGTCTCCCATAAGATCATCGAAAATATCCCTTTCTTTTGTAAGTTGCTGATTCGGGAGCATAGGAGTATTGCATGGTATAGCTCCTAATTTTCCTGTCTTTTTTAATAATTCTAGAGTATACTTTCTCTGACATAAGAAGATACCCCTTTTAGTTCTTAAGACCCTAATATCCAAAAAATACTTCAACGTCCCCAAATCTTTAGTATTAAACTTGCTCTGCAAAAAGGATTTCAAGGATGAAATTCCTCGAGTATTATTGCTGTCGATGATAATATCATCTACATACACGAGTAGAATAATGTCAGGTGCAGATTGCTTATAAAACACTTTATGATCATACTTGCTTTTACTCAGTCCAAATCCCTCTACAACTTGATTGAATTTTTCAAACCAGGCAGGGGGACTCTGTTTCAACCCATAAAGAGATTTCAAAGACAACAAACCTTCCTAGACTCCCCTGAGTAACAAACCTAGGTGGTTGCTCCATATATACTTCCTCTTGAAGGTCCCCCACCTAAGAAGCCATTCTTGACATCAAGTTGATAGACGCTAATCATATGTTGTTCCAAGAGAGATGACTAATCAGACTGAGGTCCATTTGGCCACAAGAGAAAAGGTGTTAAAAAATCAACACCATATGATTAGGCATAGCCTTTAGCTACCAGACGAGCCTTCAGACGTGCAACTAAGCCATCAAAATTAAATTTTATTGTAAAAACCCACTTGCATCCAACTATCGTTTTATCAGCAAGTAGGTCTACAAGATCCCAAGTATCATTGGCAATCAAAGCATTCATTTCATCTATCATAGCATTGCGCCAACCAAGATGGGATAAGGCTTGGTGAATAGATTTAAGAATCACTATAGAGTCAAGAGAGGCAAAATAAAGAACAAGTCACAGAAGACAAACGATCATAGGTAACAAAAGAGGAAATGGGATAAGCGCATTGACGTTTACCTTTTCGAAGAGCAATGGGTTGATCAAAGTCTCTAGTTGGTGGATCTAATGACGAAGAGATAATCAGCATTGGCCTGATCACAGGAGGATGAGGCCATTGAGAATAGACTTGAGTAATGGATGGTTTTGGTGGAGGAGGTGGCATGGACTAAGATACAGTGACAGGACATGTGATATGGTAGACTAATAGATCATCATCCTCTTGGAGAATCACAGGAGCAGAGTTGACAAGAAAGAAAGGAAAATGTTCACAGAATGTAACATCAGCTAACTCAAGATACCTGTTTAGAAGAGGAAAATAACACCTATACCGTTTTTGGAGACAAGGATAACGCAAGAAAACACATTTCAGTCACTTAAGGTCCAATTTGGAAACTTACGGACGAGTATCACAGAACAAGCAAGAACAACCAAAAATACGAGATTCAACAAAAAACATAGACTGACTAGGAAACAAAACTTTATAAGGAGACTAATCATGAAGAACAGTAGATGACATGCAATTAATCAAAAAGCAAGCTATAGAAACAATATCAACCCAAAAATTGTTTAGGGATATGCATTTGGAATAACAGAGCCCTAGTTGTTTGAAGAAGATGTCTATTTTTCCTCTCGGCTACCCCATTTTGAGACAGAGTGCCAACACATGATGATTGATGAAGGATCCAATTCTGAGTCATATAAGTTTGAAAAGAATCAAAAAAATATTCTTTGGCATTATCACTTCTTAATATTCCCATAGAATGATTAAACTAAGTGTGAATTTCAACACAAAATGATTGAAAATGTAAAAGTAACTCAGAACGAGATTTTATGAAATAAAGCCAAGTCATTTGAGAAAAACATTCATAAATGTAACAAAATATCTAAAACTAGTCTTAGAAATAATAGGACAAGGTCCCGAAACATCCAAATGCACTAACTCAAAGGCTTGATTGACCCTTTATTAAAGAGGACTAAAAGACATGATAATGTTTTGCAAACTGACAAGACACACAATCTAGAGGAAGGTTGAGGATATGATTTTTGTAACAATGGTAAAGATGGATGTCCCAATCAACAATGGACTTCAAAAGGCGATACGGTGCTGAAACAATGGGCAATGGGCTTCAAAAGGCGATACGGTGCTGAAACAAGCAAGAGACCGAGGTATTAGGATATCCAAAACTTATAGAACTCCCGATTTATGTCCTTTATCAATAATTCTCTTCATCAAAAGATCCTGAAACAGACAACAATCAGGAAAGAATATGACAAAGTAATTAAGACGATGGGTAATTTTTCTCATTGACATTAAATTGAAGGAAAATCCTGTCAAACCTAATACAGATGATAAGCAATGGGGTGAGATCAACAGTATCAGAGCCAACAATAAAAGAGGAGGTACCATCTACTAAGGTGACAGAAGATGGTGAGGTGTATGGTTTAAAGGTAGAAAAAAGACTAGGATTATTTGTCATATGATTTATGGCACCAGAATCAATCACCCATGAAGATAGAATACAAGTATTGGTGTTACCTAACTCGGCACTAGCACTGATAGAATGAGATAAATTTTGGAATGGTTCTTGGTATTGAAGAAAGTTTGCATACTAATCTTTAGAGATTGCAACAGTCTGATTGGAAGAGGAAGCAGTACTAGTTGCAACATAGGCTGATGAAGACCCAAAATCAATCTGATTTTTCTTTTGTAATTTCTGACAAGTTCGTTTCGTGCAACCGAGTTCATGACAACAATAGCATACCACTTCTCCTCTGTTTCTATTATCACTACAGCCACTGTTACCTCCTCGACTATGACCCTGAACATGAGACCAACCAGTGGTGCCCTTACAATGACTCACAAGTGCTCTAGAATGTTGTACAACGGAACCAAGAACACTAGTGTTTGTGCAAAAAACTCTAGTAAAGACCTCTTTTTAAGAGGAAATCTCAACACTGGCCAGGATCTGGAATTTAGCATTTTCGAACAAAAAATTAAGACCAGCAAGAAAATTGATAACTGTCATTTGCTCACGTTGGGTTTGTTGGACTTTAACATCAGTACTAAAAGGTAACAAGGCATTCAACTCCTCATATGTGTATTTAAAAGTCATGAAATAGGCATGAAGAGACTGATCCCGTTGTTCATCTCAATAAAATCTTTTGCACACATCATAAATACGAGAGGTATTTTCTTTACCATAATACAGAAAAGATAATATTCCATTAATTCTTTTACATATTCACAATGAGTGACAAGACCAATAATCACAGCATTAATGGAGTTGCAAATCTATAAGAGTAATTGAGTGTCATCTCTTAGCCATTCAGTACGAGTTTCATTATCAGGTGGGTCCTCAATTAAGTGATGGTCCTTAGAGATACTCTGAAGATATAGACGAACAATTTTGGACCAGTCCAAATAATTAGACCAATCTAACTTTCGTTCAGTAATTTTGGACAAAACAAGAATGACACTTCGCATAACCAAGTTCTTTTGTTTAGCCATTAATCTCCAATCAATCAAGCGAGACACCAAACAGATTCAAACAGAGAAATCCAATAGCCAACAATCACAGGAGGCAACAGAATAACCAAACACACTGAACCTGGCAATATAGATTCAACAGAACCTAAAAAAATTATAGAGGCACACACCCGCAAAAGAGAACCAAAGTACTGACCACACCAATGTGCTTAAAAGGATTAGGCGATGCCGGGAAGACTGACCGGTGACAATGCAGTGGCTAGTCAACGCGGCACACGCGACCCTTGGGGAACAGAGCAGATCCTTTAGGTGGGGCGTGAGAGCCACACGCGGGGTTTTTGGTGACTAGACTTGGTCGAGCAGCCGATTGGCAGGTTGTGATTCTCCCTAAAGTGGCGGTGACGGATATCAGTGATCGAAACGAAAGGACCCAAACTCTCGGGTTAGGTTTGCTCATTGGGCAAACTTGAAACACACCTCTGCCCCTTTGGGCAGAAAAGAGTCCAAAAAAAAAAATCTTTAGGATGGCTCTGATGCCATGATATCAAATTAGAGAAAATGATATTTTTCTTATCGATTCAAAGGGTATATATATATACAGCAATATGAGAACTAAACTAGGAAAAAAACATGAATACCTATAATCAAGTTATTCTTAAAGTTTAGCCTACAATCAAGTACACAAATATGCTACAGATCTTGTAACAGCCCCAAATGAGAGAAGAATTTAACATGATTAGGAAAAGAAAATCTTTTACCAAAGTTTTTTTTGACAAATAATAGAAATTATGTTGTGGACCATGAAATGGCTCTAGAGCAAAAATAAATGTTTTTGCCTCCAAAACTCGTTAACACAACATGTAACTTCCCAAGTTTGATACTGATGTGCATTGATGTGTGTATAGCATGTTTAGAATGAACATAGGATACTAGAAATGAGGTAAAATGAATTGAGATAAGTGAATTTGAAGTCATGTTTGAAAGAAGAAAGAAAGATAGAAAAGTAGGTTCCTAGCGTGAATAGTGGAAGACCAACAGCCATTGAAAAGAGGTGTAACAATGACCATTTGGATGTTTTTACATCAAATGGCCATTAAGCACCTGGTCCAATGACCATTGGCCACGACTAGAGAAGATAGGCCTTTCCAAGCCATTTTCTCAACAACTTAATGAGAATGAGCCAATCAAGATGTGTGAATGCCTTAAGTTGAAGGCACCAAAGTTTATAGAAAGGAGTGATCCTTTTGACAACATCAAAGTATGTAGTGAAGAAGTTGACCAATGCATTGGAAGTGGATGATAAACGAGGAATAGAGATGGCGTGATTCACTATGTCATCCAAGAGAGCAACGCGGTGGTTTAGAAACACCATAGTGGGACAGATCAACCAGTTGACTTGAGAGCAGTTGCCAATCTCTTTGTGGATTGGGCATTTCCAGAAGTGCAAAAGAGCAAAAGTTGGCTGAGTTTGAAAAGCTAAAGCAAGCTTACGATGAAACTATTGATGAGTTCACTAAGAAGTTTGAGAACTTATCCAATTTATGCGAGAGACTTAGAATAAGTAGAACAATACATATGTGATGAGGTTGAATGACCGCCGTCAGTCCTTGAATGTTGCAGTCATATAGTATAGTTTCTACAAGCCAGTTGATATTGCAACTATGGAGAGTGGATTTGTGTTGAGTGGAAGGATTAAGTTGAGGAAGAACAAAAACAGTAAAATTGAGGAGCAGTCCAGTAAAGAGGCAATAGAAGCTAGTGGGTCCAAGGCTACCTTTAGTTATGGGTTCCAAATATCAATCAAACAAGGGTAGCAAGAAAGGTACCAAGCGGCAGAAAAAGAAGAACAAATTCAAGCAAGTCTAACAAAGTTTCACCAGCGGAGATCAAAGTCCAAGGAGCTCTAGTTCCAATTAGAAAAGTGTTTACATGCAAACTTAGTGAATCTAGATGTGATGTTTTCAATGTGATCATTGGTATGGACTTGTTGGCCGAACCATTACAATACTATGGATCGCGGAAGGAAGGTTCTGACATTTAGGAAGCCAAGAGAGGTAGAGTTTTCTTTCCAAGATGCCTTCTAACCCAATATTTGTCATTCGTGCTCTTAAGATGTTCAGGCATGGAAGTGAGGAATACTTGGTATTGCTGCAGGATATAGAGATGGATAAGAGCAAACCTAAGATAGTATTTATGGTGAATGAATTTTTATATGTGTTTCCAAAAGAGATACCTAAATTACCTCCAGGAAAAGAGATTGAATTTTGAATTCATGTGATACCATGTGCAAAACCTATGTCTAAGCCACCTTATAAGATGGCACCTACAAAACTTAAAGGAAATGAGGGAGCCACTATAAGATTTACTTGATAAGAGTTTTATTTGCCAAGCACTTCACCTTGGGATGTTCCAATACTATTTCTGAAGAAGAATGATGGATCCTTGAGGTTATTTATTAATTACAAATAGTTGAACAAGCTCACTGTTCATAATCAATATCTTTTACCTAGGATTGATGATTTGTTTGGTCAATTTCATGAAGCAAGATGTTTTTCCAAGCCAAACTTGAGGGCTGAATATCATTAGTTGTGTATGGAAGAGCAAAATATACCCAAGACAGCTTAAGGACACGCTAAAAGCATTACAAGTTCCTAGTCATGTCCTTTGGACTCATAAATGCTCAAACAACGTTCATGGATCTACTGAATTGGGTGTTTAGACCATTCTTGGACTGCCTTGTGGTAATGTACATCAACAATAGACTAAATGCATCCTCGAGCCCTGAACTTTTCTTATTATGTTGTTAAGCCCTTCTACTATAATTTGTAGACATTAAGACCTATAATTTTTTCCTTGACTAAGTTCTTTTTCGATAAAAGCAATAAAAAATTATTAAAACTACTAATGGTGTCTATTAAGAGAGGCTCAATAGCACAAACGTGAAAGTACAAGCGCTTAAGAATGTATTTAGCATGTTATCTTTATAGTTTCACCTTTTTTTCTTTTTTGAAACTATATTTATGTTTTCACTTTGTCTTAATTTTGACAATTCAACAAGTAGCTCATAGTAGTGCGATTAAAATAGATTCACTAAATATAAATTATTAAATGTAGTTTAAAAATAATTTAAAAATTATACTATGTAAAAAAAATCTATAATAGATAAAACTTATAAAAATTTAGAATCACAAATTGATTTTATTTATTCTCTACACTTTTAGTATTTTTAATTGTGAAAAAATAATGTCATTTCTTCACTTTTAAACTATTATCTACGCATTTCTTATTACTTTCGCTTTTTTATCATCCAAGTCTTTAATATAATAAAAAAAATTCAAGGATTTAATAGATACAAATTAAAGTATAAGAGCTCAACAGAATAATCACATAAAGTTCAGGGTCTCAAAATAAGTTTTACTTATTTTAGATTAAAATAGTGTTTTTATTGTCCGCGGACTTTTCACAAAGCGTGTAATTCACTTTTTTAAATTTCGTCAAGAAAGGTTTTAAACAAAAAAAATAATAGTGAGGATTCATGTATGCAAATTATAATAGAAGTACTTAATAGCATAAATACGAAAAATTCAAGGGCTCGAGGATGCATTTAGCCTCAACAATATTCTAATGTACTCTAGGAGTCCTGAAGAGTGTGCTAACCATTTAAGGATAGTTGTATACACTTTGAGAGAGCATCAGTTGTACGCCAGATACTCCAAGTGTGAACTTTGGCTTAGCAATATAAATTTTCTCAATCATGTGGTGTTCGAAAATTGTATAAAGTTGCCCGAAAAAGGTTAAAGATGTGGCTCGTTGGCCAAAGCTGACATTAGTGACAAAGATCAGGAGTGTGCAAGACTTCTCTAAGATAGCAACCCCTAAGACCAAGCAAATTTAGAAGAACCAAAACTTTGTACAATCTAATGAATGCAAAGCTAGTTTTCAATAATGGAAAGACTTTTGACTTCAACTTCAATCTTGACCTTGCCCCAAGGTGAAGGGAGATATATTATTTATTGTGATGCTTTCAAAGTTGAGCTAAGGTGTGTTAACACAAAATGGAAAGGTGATCATCTATGTTTCACATCAATTAAAGAATCATGAAAAGAATCATCAATTATCTCGAGATGATGCAATTGTTTTTGCTTTTAAGATTTGGAGGCATCACTTGTATAGGGCGATTTTTGAGATCTTTATAGACCACAAGAACCTAAAATATATTTTTAAGGAAAGGAAATTGAATTTAAGACAACCAAGGCAAATGGAGATGGTAAGTGATTATGATTTCATGACTTAGTGCCATCAATGTAAAGCTAATTTGATGGTAGACACCTTAAGCCATAACTCTTTTGACAACATTGCGCATATTAGTGTGGAGAGGAGACCGATGGTTGAGTAAGTTAAACAAATGTTTGAGCATGAAGTTCATATGGAGATGATTACATTGAGTACTTTTTTACATAAACTTAGGATTAAACTGTTGTTGCTTAAAAGAATTTCGGAAGCCTAGCATCAAGATCCTTTATTGATATGTTTGGCTAGTGCAGTACAAACGAGTTCTATATCAGATTTCAAGTTCTATGAGAGGGGCATTTTTTGTTGTGGTACGCAGTTGTGTTCTAGAGGTCGATAGGATTAAAGGAAGAGATCATAAAGGAAGCCCACGACTGTGCATATAGTGTGCATTCAAAAGCCACTAAGATGTACTACAACTTGAAGAAAATTAGTTACTAGAAAAAATGAAGAAAGATATTAGCCTAACACATATTTTGGTTAAAATAAATAATAGCGTAATAGGCTAGAATTATGAAATATATAAACATAAAAGGCATACCAATAAAATTTTATCTTCTAATACAAATTTTACTAGAGATTACACCACAAATACATGAATTGGGCTAAATTGTACTGAATTTCATAATTCTAGTCTATTTTGACAATTTTAAATATTAGAGTAAAATAGCACTAACACACAACGGTTTGGATTTAAATTAACACTAGGCTTATTAATTTTGACCAAAACAAAAATTGGACTAACATGATACTCAATTTCACAATTTTGGTCTATTTTGATAATTTTTAAAGTTTGAACCAAAATCACACTAACATGCAAATATTTTGGTTTAAATTACCAATAGGCCTTCAATATAATATAATTTCTTAGATATTTAGACAGCCAGATAAGCTTAAGGGTCCCACTTTTGTCTAATGTTCAAAAAATAATGAAAATTTTAATTAATTTTTTATAATAAAAAATAAGCTTTTAATTAGAAAATTTAACATAAATTAAAATATTGACAAAAAATTTTTTTAAGAAAAACCTTTCTCATTGTTGTATCACCATGTCTATAACAAAAATGAACATTTGAGGCTCAATTTTCCATCACTCCCATTGAACATGATAAAATCAAGTAATTCAAAAGGAGTTGAGCCAAAGGAAGATAGAGGCAAAGGCAAAATTGATTTCAAATTGAAAATCAATGATGTTTTAGCTTTTTATGATTAGATGATTGAGATGAATTCACTGCAAAACAAAGATAGGGTTTTGCTCGACACATAAGCTTGCTTGTTGGTGAAGCTTGAGCCATTGTCGATATTGTCTGTCATTCTTGTGTTGTTTAAGGGTTGTGATTCTTATTGCTCAATCTTATACTGTTTTAGGTTTGGAGGTAAGGGAAGTGTTACATGCTAGGTGCAATGACTATTGCAGGTGTGATGTGCTAGCGAGCAAGGACGGCTTGCTCAATGCTGAATTAAAAGAGCTAATGATTTTGTCACGGTAGCTTGAGTTTGCCTATAATCGTGCTTGACATTTTGTCTACAATTTATTAGATACAACCAAGGTGAGCTTTGTTCATTTCTTTTTTGATGTCATACCTCCCTATATAAGGGTCAACCAACTCTGATAAACCCAACATCATAAGAAAGGAAGGTGACAGATTGAGTGATCAAAATTATGATTTCTTCATATTGCCATAAACTCAACTCAATTTTCAAAGATATACAGGTTATTTCTTACTCTGGGGTTGAATGAAAATGATTTTGATGATATTTGGGTGGTTGTTTAATTGAATGCAATTCTTTTAATTTTTCATTTTTATTTGTATCAAAATATTATTAATTTTATATCCAAAGATTTAGGAATTTTTATATTTTTTAGTTAATGTTTAATGGTCCATGTCATCATGCCACCTGACTGCCAAATCACTCAAAAAATAATTTTTTTTTATTAAACATTCATGCCGCATCAACTATAATTAACACCATTAGTGTTTGGCTTAATAACACCATTATGATTGGCATAATTAAACATTCATGCCACATCAACTATAATTAACACCATTAATGATTGGCTTAATGACTCAAAAAATCCAAACCTTTATGTCAATTTTCAATTGTATCCAAAATTTTTAACTGAGTCAATTACACCCTAATTTGACAAATTGATTTCAATTGAGCTCTAAGTCAAAATCAAAATATAGTAAAGTGCATGTTTAGATTCAATTGACCCTTATACTTTTCAATTAGTTCAATTAAATCCAAAATTAAATTTAAAGCTTAATTAATGTAACACTTTTATTTTGTATATAATTTAATTCTATTTTTGCTTAATTAAATTTATTATATATTTTTATATAATGAATTTTAATTTTATATTTAAATTTAAAAAATTTAAAATTGTTAAAATTTAAATTCATAATTCATAAAATGTTTCAATCTCTCATTATTAAAAAAGCTCATCTCAATCTCCTTAAAAATAATTTTTATATTTTAAATACTAAATTATTTAAACCTTAAAAAATAATTACATGCGCTAAATTAAGATTATACTTTTATTTTTTATTCAATTATTTCATTTTTACTTAGTTAAATTTATTATATATTTTATATAATAAATTTAATTTTATATTTAAATTTAAAAATAAAAATTTTGAAATTTAGATTTATAGTTCATAAAATCTCTTAATCTCTTATTTAAAAAATAAATTTTTACATTTTAAATAATAAATTATTTAAACCATTTAAAATAAAAACTTCTAAAAAAATTTAAAAAATCAATTACAAGATATAAACATATATATTTTTGAAAAATTTACCCTTAAAATCAAAATTAAGGATTTATTAGTTTATTTTTAAAATTTATAAAAAACATTTATAATTTAAAATATGAAATTAATATAAAATTATTTAATTAAAATAAAATTAAATTTTACTATTTTTGTGAAAAGTTATTAAAATTGAGCAAAAATAAAAAATATTATCTTAATAAAATTTAAATTAATTTTGGGTCCAATTGAATTAGTTGAAAAAATATAAATGTCAATTGAATCTAAATACACTTTATTAAATGTTGATTTTGACTTAGGATACAATTGAAACCAATTCATTAAATTAAGGTATAATTTACTAAATTATAAATATTAGATTTAATTAAAAATTCACTAAAAGTTTGGATTTTTGAGTCAGAAAGCCTTAGTGATTTTTGTCCAACTAATAAATTAATTGTAAAAAAATAATAAAATGAGATTTATTCAAATATAAGAGTTTATTCTTCTTATAATATTGAAAAAAATCCAAGCCTATTTGTTTATTGCATATGGCCTAATGCTAATTTAAATATAAATTTATGTCATCACGATTCTGACTAAAACTTTAAAATTTATCAAAATAGACTAAAATCATGAAATTGAGTATAATTTTAGCCCAACTCATATCTTGATCAAAATTAATAATAGCATATAGGCCAAAATTGTAAATTACATAAACATAAAAGCATTCCAATCAAATTCTACCAAAAATTACATAAACTTCACTAGAAATTGCACCATAAATTTATGGACAGGGCTAACATTATACTCAATTTCAAATTTTGACCTATTTTGATAATTTTTAAAATTTGGACTAGAACTGCATTAACAAAGATTTGAATAGAAATTACCATTAGGCCTTTGTATATTTATTGTTATTTCAACCACTAAATTAACAAATATTTTATAATTAATTTCAATAACAAGCAGCAAATCACTACTACTAAACACTAGCCATCGACAACTAACTATTGTCAACCATTAATCGCAATTGTTGAACCAAATAGGCCCTTAATTTCTTTATATTATAGTTAAAGCAAATGCCACTACCATAACTTTATAATAAACAAACCACAATACTAGCATTGACATCTTTGCAAGGTTTGGAGAAAGTGCAGCTGATTCAAGATTAACCACATTGAATGGCGTCTAAAACGGTAGTGTAAAATTTTTTTACCACCATTAAAATGACTCAGCAACATCAACAAATTGATCAACAACTACATATCATAATTTTATTTTTTATATTAAAATTGGAGTCTATAATGTCCATATTCACTTTGGTCGTATCATAAATACATGTTTTAGTTTTCCCATAAGAATCACTTATTAAATCAGCATAGATAACATAATGGCTCCCCCAACATTCATTATAAAACGATCAACACAATTATGTATAATTCCTATTTAAAATTAGGCTTCCTTGTTATCCAACCATTACAAGCATTTCAAATACCTATTCGTAACACCATGATTGGATGAAGGGAGTATACAGGACATTTATTAAAGAAATGAAATGGAAAGGGAAGAAAACTTAAAGTATTTAACCAATTTTTATTGAAACAAAGTGAGAAGGCTTATCAAAGTAAAGTGATAGATCTACAAAAATATCCCTAATGTTGAAAAAAAAAATGAGATTATAAGGACAAAAAAGCAAAATTCTATTTAAGGTCCTACTCACACCCCAAATTAAAGCATAAAGAATTGAAAGGTAAGTCCTACCCTTGACCATTTACTCTCAAATTAAAACTCTTTAACAAGATTGGAGAGTATCACACTCCCTCACTTACCCTTCCTTTCATCATCTTTTCAATCAATGTTTAATCTCAATTTGCTAGGAAATCTTAAACACATTGGGCTTATTCACTATGCAAGAAAATCTTTCATGGTTTAGACTTTAGAGATATGTTAAACAATCAAACCATAATTAAATATAGAATACAAAATGCACACAACACAAGTTTAAAGGTTTAGGTTTGAACCGTCTCCAACACTCTAAATCTATGAGAAAAATGATAAGAATCCCTATAAAGTCTAAGATGGAGCCTCCAGTGCCATCAATAATCATCATCCCAACTCAACTCAAGAATTCAAACACACAATAAGTGCAAATATCTTTATCTAGCAAAGGATGATATCTACTTTATGAAACATGATATGAGATAAATGAATGGGATATCATTTTAGCAATAGCAAAGATGATACCTCTTGAAGATTCTGCCATGAAAGTTTGCCCGGACACCATGTATCTCGTCTCTTCACCTACATCATCAAATAATGAGATCTATAAGAAATACAAAACATGGATTGTTTTCTCTCTCCTCTTTTACTTTTAAAATGTTATGATGGTGTGCGAAAAGATAGCATATTTTCGAGAGAATTAACCTACAGTTACCAAATAGACAACAAACAACCTTAGATTTTTGTTGACAAGTATATTTAAGAGTAACAATCATTAAAATAAAATTAAGGCTCTTGGAAAAAATATAAACACTCCAAGAAGAATTGACCCATCTCTTAAATATATTGACACCAAAAAATATATATTAGCAATTCATTGACTAGTTGTTGAAATGAGTAAATACTATATGTTTAGGCACATTTTTTAAGTTAGAGATACTACAAGTCTAGATCAAGAAAACAAAACTCACAACATAGATTCTCCAAATAGGATGACAATGTAATTTCTGACAATGATGTTGAACTAACGAAGATATTGAAATATAATGATAAGGGCAATAACCCAACCAAAATTGAATTTCCTTAATTTTGTTTAAGACTAACGTAGGCACCAAGTCAAATACTTAAAATTTTATTATCAATAGCCTATAAAATTAACTACTTAAGTAGGTGTTTACAAAGCTTTATATAATCGTAGTACTAGAATTTAGAAATCCTAAATAAGATAATTTTAAATTAATGCTAAAAGTTTCACACATTCCAATCGTAATAATAATTTCCAAATAATGCTAAACTCTAATCTTCCTAATAAGAAAATTTGTAATAAAATATGAATTCCATAATTAAATCTTATTTTAAAATAATTCCTAAATTTTATTTTTCTTGTATGCATCATCCTCTCCTAGTTAGAGAAAACTCGACCTCGAATTTAATAGTACTGAAAAATCAACAACCAAAGCAGAAAATATGTAGCTTTATAGTTTTAGAGACCAAAACAAAAATACAACTATAACTTCATGCTTTGATTTACATCACCATGTTTATTAACACAAAATCATCCACAACCTACATAATTGATGCACTTTTGGTTACTGTCATCACAAAGTTCTATCTTCAAATCAAGTTCCTCAAAATTTTCTGATCATCTTTATCATGTTGAATGTCAGAATCATTTCTTTGATGTCTCAACAATTAAAAAATTTGATTGTTCAAGTTGCTTATGCGCTTCTTCACATTCTAGCCCTACATAATGTTTAAAGCCACTTACATCAATTACAGCAACTTTAAGTTCTTTTAGAATTACTTTTGTTACAGTTGTAGATATTTATAAATACTTAATTAGAGGCTTAATAAAGGATTCCTAATTAGTAAGTCTTCCTAATAAGTATCTCAATATTGTGTACATATATGTTGTTGTTCATATAAATAAAATTATCCAATTCTACAACTTCTTGATGGTATCAAAGCCTTCCTCTTGAATTCCAGAAATCTGAAAATTTTTTCTTCTTTTTCTCTTTTTTCCTTTTTCTTGCCTAGTAAGCAATAGCTGACGTTTTTTTTGGGTCACCCCTTTAGAGTGATTCTTTATTTTCACCGTCAGCCTAGATAGGAGCATCGATCGCCAACTGATGTGTCCTTGAAGTCCAATTACTAGTAGCCCCGCACGTGAGCCTAACACACTGCTAAAGGTTTTGTGACTTGTCTCACACACTGGCTCGTGGGAGTGCAAGGACCTGTGTTCATCTCTCTGGCCTATTTTTCTAGCATTTGCCTGACCCTTATGGAATCTCAATAGGGCTTCTTGCTTCCGCATTTGTCACCTCTTACTTTGGTATTTTGGTCCATCATCCCTCGAATCTGAGGTATCTTTGTTGTTGATTCATTTGCAATTGGATTTACTGTTATTTTTAAATTGGCTATTGAGTGTTAGACTTAAGGTACCTTGTTTCTGCTTACCATGTTATTGGGTTTGTGATTTCTATTGCTTTCGTTATTTAATTGTTGTGATTTGTTTTTTTATGGCAGAAGATTACAAGAATTTGATTGTAACAGATGTCATTCTCGTGATGTCTAAAATCATAAGAAATAAGTTAAATGGTCTAAATTATTTATATTGGTGTAAGACTGTCAGGATTTATCTTCGAAGTCTAAGGATGATCACCTTACTAAGGATCCCCCGATGGATAACACTCACTAGAACTTCTTGCAAATTAGGAATTCTATTGACACTAAGGTCATCAGTATTATGAATCACTGTATGTCAAGGAATTAATGGAATATTAAAATTTTTGTATTCTAAGAAAGGCAACATTTCACATATTTAAGTTTGTAAAAATTTCAACCGTGCTGAACAACAAGATCGGTCTCTTCAAGTTTATTTTATGATTTTAAGAAAACTTATGAAGAATTGAATGCTTTGTTACCTTTTAGTCCTAATGTGAAAGTCCAGAAAGATCAACATGAGAAAATAACGGTAATAAGTTTTTTGGCTGGTCTGAATATCATTTTGAGGTTTCTAAATCCCAAATTCTTTCCAATGCTACAATTTCTTCTTTCCATGAAGCTTTCACTAGAGTACTTCACATAGCTAATAGTCCATGTGTACCATCATTTGTTGCAGCTTCCATTGCTCTTATTAGTCATCATCGGGGACCTACATATGGACGGTCATATCAGCTAAATCATGTAATATAAATAGTCGGGATTAGGGGTGAGCAAAACCGAACCGAAACCGAAAAACCGAACCGAACCGAGTGAATTCGGTCTATTTGGTTCGGTTTTAAAGTAAATTCGGTTCGGTTCGGTTTTAAAAAATAAAAAAATTTGGTTTTCGGTTCGGTTCAGTTTAAAATTAAGAAAACCAAATAAACCGAATAAACCGAATTTGTGGGATTTTTTTTAATTTTTTTTTAATTTGAGTTTAAAAAACTAAAAATAAATTATTTTATATAAGATAAAAAAAGCCCAACAAGCCATTGAGCCCAAAACCGAAAACCGAACTGAACCAAACCGATTTTTTTCGGTTCGGTTTACTTCGGTTTAACTTAAATTTCGGTTCGGTTCGGTTTGAATTTAAACTAAATTCGGTCTATTCGGTTTTCATAAATTCGGTTCGGTTTGAACCGAACCGACCAAATGCTCAGCCCTAATCAGGGCCTAAGAGGTAAAAATTCATTATAATTAAGATCCCTTTTTACAAATAAAAAGATTTTGACAAACTCAATTTTATAATAATCTGATACTTGTGTACCTTAAAAATGGATGTAATTTTGCAGGCCTCATGATCGAGTCCCTTTAAAGGAAATGAAAGCAGATTGGCACCTGCTTAGACAGTAGGGTTGGATTTAAGGTGAGAATTTTTGTTAACTTGGACTGGATTAGACAGAATTGTAATTACTTGTGCAGTATCTACCTAAATGTTTTTCTAGAACTTTGCATTTGCCAAATATAAATTAAGAAGATTTTTAGAAATTTTGTTGTTTAGACATCATTGGACCATACAGTCACTAGTGGAGTGGAGGCTGCTAAAATTTTACTTCAGAATTTCTTACAGAAAGTTACTGAATCTGGCACATGTGATTCTGTATTATGAGTCCCATGCATGATTTTTATAAGCGAGAAAAAATATAGCCTTCTTTCAAACACTGCTTGTGATTAATTAATGATATAGGCTTGTGACAAAAATAATTTAATATCTAAGAAGGGAATGGAATGAATCAAATAGAATACAATAATATTTTATGCTTTTCACTACAGCGGCAATTTGGTCGTTTGTTTATATAAACTATTATTTTTGGGGTTTTCCATCTTGGGGAGGTAGGTCATGCCATGAGAGGAACAATCACCCAAAAATATTTAAGTTTTTGCTTTTCTTATCCTAGGGAAATATAAAGAACAAAATTTTTTTGCATAAGAGGGTTGAGACATGCTTTGTTATTTTATGCAAGAGCAGATCACCTTAGAACGGGCTCAAAGTGCTGTTGATTTATCCAAGTACATTGTTTAGAAACAGAAAGTCATTTAATCCTGTGAAAGTAAATTTCACTCTTTATAGTAGATTGATCTGTCTTCACATGGTTCCTATGGCCCCTTTTACCTTAGAAAACATTCTCTCATTATCTCTGTGGTATCATTTTATAGGGATTTGCCATACCGAAGGAATCCCAGAGCAAAGTTGCAGAGTTTGATTTTCATGGGACTCCAGCGCAACTCAGGCATGGTGATGTGGTTATAGCTGCTATCACAAGTTGCACCAATACCTCAAACCCAAGCGTAATGCTTGGAGCTGCTTTGGTTGCAAAGAAAGCCTGTGTACTAGGATTGGAGGTCAGATGTTTCTTCATTTAATCTTGTGATTCTGTCGCTGTATACAAGTGATTACATTGCCTTCTTGTGAGCTGCTTCAGAGGAAAACATATCTGATTGGTGCCGCAATGCAAATCTAAAAAAAAAAAAAAAAAACTTGGTTTGGATATGAGAAACCCTGGAAGAACTCCAGAAATCTTTTCAATAATTTCAGAATGTGGAATTCCTTTTCTTGTTTTTTCATTTAGACCATAGGACTTCTGTATGTTGGATTAATCCATTGCAAGTGGAGATACTTGCAGGTTATAGGACTGGATTTTGTCTCCAAGGTTTTCTTGCTGGACAATTTTAAATTGCAAAGCTTAATTTTCTTCATTATTCGATACCTATGGAATTTTTTTCCAGTTTTCAAAATATTTATTTTGACTAAGAAGCTATGAACTTATCTTGAATGGAGAGCATGTCTATATTATTTAATTGACTTGCCAAAATTGTTGATTTTTTTTTAAGATCTTCCATTTTTTTATCAGGTAAAACCATGGGTTAAAACAAGTCTTGCTCCAGGTTCTGGGGTTGTAACCAAATACTTGGAGAAGAGGTACTATCAAACTTTCTTATTCTAAAACATTGTGCAATTTTTGTGGTATATGTCTCAGCTGTGTCCTACCTTTGCAGTGGTCTGCAGAAGTATTTGAATCAGCTAGGGTTCCATATAGTTGGTTATGGATGCACTACTTGCATTGGAAATTCGGGTGATATTCATGAAGCAGTAGCATCAGCTATTACTGAGAATGGCATGTTTTTCCTATGTGCAATGCTGCGTAACTCTGCTTAGGTTGGACTTTGACTCTTGACATAGAAGGGTTTAGTTTGTCTGCAGCATGATAAAGACGCCAATGCACAGCATGAAACTGTAATGTTCATGGAATGGGATCCCAATGAAAATAGTGTGGGGGCATTAGTTTACCTATAATAGAACTGAATGGAGAAAAGGATTTGTCTAGCTGAGTATGACTAGTTTGAGTAACATTTGGTTGAACTTAATTATGGACATTGCTTTTTTAGATATTGATTCTAATAATCTTTCGATGATAATATCTCGTTGATTTTACTTCTCTCCAGATTTAGTGGTGGCAGCTGTATTGTCTGGGAATAGGAATTTTGAGGGTCGTGTGCATCCTTTAACCAGAGCTAATTATCTTGCATCGCCTCCACTTGTGTTGCCTATGCCCTTGCTGGAACGGTATTCAGCAGGAGTTTTTGAACATACTTTAGTTTCACTTGCGTATTACTGTAGCCATAGTTTTACATGCTATTGTGCATCCCTGATGCTGTCTGACTAGCATTCACCTAATGAGGTTGATGATTTAGTTTGGAAATTAAGCATTATCTCATAGGAGGGAAATGCTGCAGGTAAATATTGATTTTGAAACAGAACCAATTGGTGTGGGAAAAGATGGAAAGAAGATATTTTTCAGGGATATTTGGCCATCCAATGAAGAAATTGCAAAAGTGAGCTATTTAACATACTATTGTTTAATTTCTATCCAGATAATTAAGTTGAAAGATCTAGTCTCTTATGGTTATGTGCTCTGTCCTTGTGTGGGCAACAGGTTGTAGAATCAAGTGTGCTGCCTGATATGTTCAAGGCTACCTATGAGGCAATCACTAAAGGAAATCCCATGTGGAACCACTTATCTGTACCTTGTGGAACTCTCTACTCATGGGATCCAGCATCGACATACATACACGAACCACCCTATTTCAAAACCATGACCAGGTCACCTCCCGGACTGCATGGTGTGAAGGATGCTTACTGCTTGCTCAATTTTGGGGATAGCATTACAACTGATCATATTTCACCAGCTGGTAGCATCCACAAGGACAGTCCAGCTGCCAGATACCTCATGGAATGTGGTGTTGACAGAAGGGACTTCAACTCTTATGGAAGTCGCCGTGGTAATGATGAGGTGATGGCAAGGGGTACCTTTGCCAACATTCGTATTGTCAACAAACTGCTGGGAGGAGAAGTTGGACCTAAGACAATTCATGTCCCTAGTGGAGAGAAACTCTCTGTTTTTGATGTGGCCATGGTAATTTTTTTCTGAACTAGCTGTAGTCCTTACTGATTTTAGAAGACAAGCTTTGTCCATGCATATTCAAATAATAGGAAGTAAACACTGGGTATTGAAACAGAGAAGACTAATTTAAGTGCAAATCAGGACTTCCTTAGTTTTGCATTTTTGTTTGCTTCTAGAGTAGCTTTGCGTTAAAAAAATTCAACCTAATGGATAAGCTGATTGTAACTGTTTCCTATGTGGTTAAAACATTGAGTTTAGAGTATGTGCTTTTAAGAATTGAAACCAGTTTTCTGAAGAATTAATAAACTAGCTAGGCATTTTGTTTCATTTGTTGAGGCCCTTGTGATATGATGGCAGTTGAAATGTTTGTTTTGTTTGTCAGAGGTACAAGAATGAGGGATATGATACAATTATCTTAGCTGGTGCTGAATATGGGAGTGGAAGTTCTCGTCATTGGGCTGCCAAGGGTCCAATGCTATTGGTAGGGTCTTTACCACCTTGTAATCTATACACTGTAATATCCAGATATTTTTAAGCTTTTAAGGTAATCAATTAATTTGTTACTGGACCAGGGTGTAAAAGCAGTGATTGCTAAGAGCTTCGAGAGAATTCATCGTAGTAATTTGGTTGGCATGGGTATTATCCCATTATGTTTTAAGCCTGGCGAAGATGCTGAGACACTTGGATTGACTGGTCATGAACACTACACCATCAATCTTCCAAGCAGTGTGAGCGAAATTAGACCTGGTCAAGATGTCGCAGTGGTGACGGACAGTGGCAAGTCATTCACATGCACCTTACGTTTTGATACAGAGGTATAGATTAGTTTCAATAATAAATGCTAAAATTCGTTTACATATTTTTTACCCTCAGATATGTTTGCGTTTGAATGCTTGCAGGTCGAACTGGCATATTTTGATCATGGAGGTATCTTGCAATATGTCATTAGGAACCTGATTCATGCGAAACATTGAAATGGCAGTACCAATAAGGTGTGTTTGCAGCTGCTAACCAAATGGAGTAGATAAAAAATAAAAAATAAAAAACACTGGAATCTCTTTCTAAGCCGTGTCATTTTATGAATAAATCGAGAAGTTGGGAACGTTGCCATGGATGTTAATTCCATACTGTATGTTAGATTTTAGTTGGAGAAAAGCTGTGCAATGCTCTCTTAAATTTTGATTAGAAATGTGTAATTGATGCTAATGTCCGGAATGCAAGACAAAAAAAAAAAAAAAAAAAAAAACATTATTAATAAATTTTTATTTAAAATATGTTTTAGATTATTAAAATTTAATTGAATTTTATTGTTCAAAATAAATATATAATAATTTAAAATTATTTTATTTATTTAAAAATAGTTTTAATTTAAGTTACATGATTATCAAATTAATTTATTTAATTAGAATAAATTTTTTAAAAAAAATTATAATTTTTATTTAATTCAATTTTTTTATCAAATTATTTTTAAATAAAAAAATCTAATTTTTAAATATAAAATTTTCAAATAAAAGAATCATTAAGGTAAAAAAATTAGTGTTATTATTTTCAAAATTTGAGTTCCAAATGAGGGTTGGTCCATTTTATGCATATTAATATTAATATTGTATTTTAGATAATTTATCTACGCATCATGATGGTGATGAATACAAGAATTTTCATAAATATTTAAATTTGAATTTATATTCATTTATTAAATGGATAATTTTTTAGAATGTGAGATACTATTATTATTATTGTATTCTAGATAATTCATCTACATATAATAATAATAATAATAATAATAATAATAATAATAATAATAATAATAATAATAATAATATTATTATTATTATTATTATTATTATTATTATTAATGATTTACAATATTATATTATAATATCTATGATTTTATTATATTATCACATATTATAATATATTAGAATTACAATATATTAGATATTCTATAAATTTTTAAATTATTTATAACTTTACATAATTTATTCTCTTGATTTATATGAATATAAAATTCAAAAATTAATTAAATTAATATCTAATAATTATTTTAATTATGTATAATGCACGATTAATATCTCTAATCTTCTTTCCTCCTCCCCTCATCATGGACTGGCAAAAAATATTTCATTGATAGAGATCGAATATTTTTCTTAAATTGTTTCCTTGTATAACCATAAATATACTTGTAAATTTAATTTTTTAAATATTATTTGAATATAAATATATTCATTTGAAAACTTGAGTTTATGCCTACTCATTTGATGGATAGTTTTGAGCGTATGATAGAATTAATTTATCGTAAAACTTATGTTTAATAATTTTGCAATTAGCATACTAGATAATTCATCTATCTGTGATTATTTGTACTTACAATAATTTTTTTATACAACAATAAAATTTAAAATCTTTTAATTTATCCATTTATGAGCACAATCAACTATTTTATTAAATTACTTGGATCTTTGTATTTTATTACTTGGATCAAGTTTCAATTGTCATATTTCAAGGTAACCTGCCCTTGTTCCAATTGATTACTAACCTAATATATATCTTTATCATCTTTAAAAGACAAATGTTTTCTTAATCGTTCATATTCACTTTATAAAAAAAAAAAAAAGGTAAAGTGAATAGAAATTACTTTTGATCCAATTCATATAAACGAATAAAAAGAGACAAACATATTATTATTATTATTAGGAGCTAATCAACATGCTTTTAGCTCTCGATTCAGGCAATATTGGGACGTGTGGGATCAAATCAAAGTTTACAACACATTAAAGTCCGTTAGTTGCATACCTTATCCATGCCGAATTTATCACCTTAGCCAAAGGCGAAAATGCAATTAGGGTAAGCACTATCCGATCCAAATTGAAAAATAACTAGAATTGAATTAGTTTAATTTGATCAGTTTGGGTTAAATACAATTTTGATTTGGTTTAATTTCTTTTAAAAATTTTAATTAATTCGATTCGGCTTAATTTTTAAGTAAAATTTTTTTATTAAATTAGACTGACTAAATTTTAATAAAATTAAATCAAATTAAGTTGAATTTATATTAAATCAAACTAAAATGATGAAATCTTATTTAAAATTTATTATTTACATTAAAATTATATAAAAATCTATTATTTATATTACATATTTTAAAATTATTATCAAAAATATTATTTATAATAAAAATATTTTAAAAATAATTTTTTTTTTAAAATTCAATCTAAACTAAACCGAACCAAAATTAAATCGAATTAGATCAATTTAGTTTAATTTGGTTGGTAAATTAATTTAATTTAATTCAATTTTCAATTTTTTTCCATTTCATTTGATTCCGTTTGAAAGGAATGACCACCCCTAACTACATTTGAATGTATACATGTATAAAGTATGAATGGGATATATATATATATA